>JADLZL010003454.1:0-240431 GCA_015844335.1 Chrysopogon serrulatus
CTTGGCATTCCTCCCTCCCTCAATCTGTTCCGTTTTCTTTTCCGTCTCAAGCCGCAGCCCCGCAATGGCCCTGCTTTATAGTGGTGGCCGGATCAATTCCGGCAGGCGTAAGTCAACACTTCTTTGACTATGACCTTGTTGATTTCGTGAAGGATTGGCGTCCAGTGGTTTTATGCTAGTAATCTTGATGGAGGTGCTGGTGCTCGGCGCTAAAACCTACTCAGGGGTCCCGCCTGTTCTGAATGACCGGTGGGAGAGAGCAGCTCACTTCTGCCGAGTTGTCTCTTCTTGAACCTCTTTTTGATAGGATTAGGTACACGAAGCGAGAATGGTTTGTCGGTTTTTTGCTATTGGCAAGTTACCTCTCCGTCGCCCGAGTACAACCTTTGAAGGCGTGAGGAACTTTGGCTTTGAGTACTCGGGCTTGGATCTAGTATGGTGGCGACCGGGTTGTCGGAAGGAGATGCTTGTTAGTCTCGGGAAGATTTTGAAAGGCACGTGGGGGTGGTCCCAATGATTGGTTTTGGGTACTCCGGCGATAAGCCTCCCCTGCTGTGGTGTTCTTCCTATTTATATCTGTATTTCTGAGTTCTTTTTGACTGAGATTGACTAGTTTCTTGTTGTCTTTTTGAAGGCCTTTTGGCAGAGTTTTTAACGTTGATGCCTCTCTATGGATGCGAGAGATTTGCTCTCCACTGCTTCTTTGTAGTTTCTTCCCTCCCTTGTGGCCGGATCCGTATCTGGGGTCAGAGTTGATTTGCCGGGTATATCTGTGAGGGGAATTATTGAATATGTTCCCATTACCGTGGGTGGGGTCTTCCTCGAGTTACTGTGTTGCCAGAGGTCTTTGCTGGGGATTCTTCCTCTTCAAGAAACTGGGGAACAGTGTGTTCTTTCTCCTTCCTTTCCCCTCCTCCCATCGTAAATCGATGGGTGAGGGGTTGTGATTTTACTTTTGTTTGTTCTTTTTTTTTGGAAGTAGTCTTGATTCTTCTCTTTGGTATGGTGTATCTGTTCTTCTTTTGAAGATGGGCCAAGGGATGTTGATGATTCTTATTCGCGTTGGTAAGTGTTGTCTTTTGGCTTTGGTATACATACTTCTTTATTTGTTTTTGTTCTGACTTGGTTTTTTAGCCCCTCGCGGCGATTTCTTCTCCTTCTCGCCTTGGGGCCTTGTTTGTCCTCCTCCTTCCACCGGCGGGTTGTTGGTGGGTTTGGAGGGTTATGCCGCCTCCGCCTCCCCTCGTCCCTGACTTGCTATTCATCGTGCTCTAGGTAAGTGCCGACTTCTTTTCTTCCTTTTGGTGTCATTTGTCTTTAGCTTCTTTTTTTTTTGTTCTTTCAGGCTTTAGCTTCGGCTTCGATTCTGAGAGGACCGTGAGTGCAGCTATGGTCGTTTGATCCTCATAGGTCGGGGCATTCCCGCCCCGATCCTCTGGTGGATTCCATCCGTTAATTGGCTTTATCTTCTTCTTGCTTCTTCTTTGCAGCGGTTGGGTCGTGACTACTTTGGTACTAAGAGTTGCCTCTTGCCCAACCCATGACTTCTTCAAGAGTTGGGAATTCTCCTTCTTCTTTGTCTCTTCTTATGCTCCTTGGGATTACGTTCGTGATTTGATCACGGGATCTAGAAAGCTTTCAATCGAGTTCCGTCTTAGAAAAATTTGAATTCAAGTCTTTTACTGAACAATTCCGGGTAAGATGATTTGTTGCTATTTTTTTCTGTCTTGTCTTTTTCTTGTTTTCTTTATATGCGGGGTATGGAGTGATTCGACCTCTTTTGGCGCTCGTCGAGTCCAAAAGAAGTTGTTAGATGAGCCTCTCGGCAGCTGATGAAGAGCGTCAGGACGTGTCGGTCTTCGGAGACTGCCTTGAGAGCTCAGGTTGCTGCTCTTTGTTGAATCCAGCTTCTAAGGATCTCCGAGGGTACTTGTAAATACTTTTGTTAACGTATAGTTTTGTCACTTTGCTTTCTCGACTTCTACTTTTCTTTTTTAGCTTTGAAGAAAAAGTACTCGAGGAGAACTTAAAGCTTTTGAAGCTTGAAGTAAAAACCTTCCACAATGACTCAGAGAAGGTAAGGCGGATCTTGAAGAAACTTTAGCAGGAGCTAAAATTAGTGATGGCGATCGAGATCTTTGCGAGGCTAAGGCATCGATTGAAGAGACTTGTCCACACACCCATCGAGGAACAGGTGGTCCAACGCTTGAGGATTCTGTGCAAGGTCTTGCCACTATCTTGAGGAGGCCTTAAGATGTTAGTACGACTTTGGGTTGATTCCTTCTCGGTGACCACGAGCGGACTATCAATTTACCAAGGATGCAGTGTTGCTGGCGTTCAGGGTGTCTTGGCTCGCATCCAGTAGTTAGTCCCAACTTTCTCGCGATGGGGTGATGGATGGGACCCGGACTCTGAAGATGAACAAACACTCTTGAGTCTGAAGGAAATTTTACATTCTGCCGTTAAGCTCGGGGAGTTTACTGATCTTGTAGGGGAATTCACCAGAACATTGCTTGATGTCGATGATCCATCAGTAGTAAACTGTTGTGAAGCTTTGATATCTTCTTAGATAAAATTTCTTGAATCACGGCCAAATATCTTGTTCTTTGTTGGAAATGTTTGAATATTTTGATATCTATTGTACTCCTTTTGGCGTTGTGAATCCATCAGGAATAGTTAATATTTGTAATGATCTTTAATGATTAGTTCGGACCATGGGCCCTCATCCAGTTCTTTTCTCTAAGTCGGGATAGGTCGAGAACTTTATAGCGAACCTCATCCCAGTCACGAAAGGAGCTAGGATAGGCGAGTGTTGACTTTATTATTTCCAGCCATACTCTCATCGGTGTTGCAGAAGCAAGCCAGGAATAGTTGGGCTCAAGCTGAGTTGTATGCATTTTGTACTCGGTAGAATAATTCAGGACATTGTAGATACCAAGTAAGTTCTTTTTATCTGAAGTCGGGATAGGTCAGCTTTCTCTTTGCTCTCAGTAGGTACAAGAAAGAATAGGATAAGGGGCAGTGTTGACTTTATTTTAGCCGTACTCTCATCAGGTATTTGGCAAATCAACCCAGTAATGGTTGGGCTCGAGGCTAGATTGTAGCCATTTTGCGCTAGCGAATAATTGGACCGTAGGCCCTCATCCCGAGTTCCTTTTATCTAGAAGTCAGGACAGGTCGAGCTTTCTCTTTGCTCTCATCTAGTCACGAGGAGGCTGGGATGTTGACTTTATTTAGCCGTACTCTCATCGGTGTTGTGAAAACAACCCAGGGGTGGCGTTTTTTGCCTCATGTGGGGTTTGCCGGAGGTCGGTGATTTTGTCTCATCAGGTTTGCCAGGGGGTCAGGCTTTTCTCATCAGGGGGTTTGCCCAGGAGGTTGGAGTGCTTTTGGACCGTAGGCCTTCTTTTCAGTTCGTATTTTAGAAATTCGGGATCTGGTTAGAAAGAAGAAGGAGCTGAAATGTATAATCTTTCTTATGAATCTTTGTTGAAAGGAAGTAGTACATGTCTTTGTTGTCCTGAGCGTAAAATCGTCGTAATTGAGAGATGTGCCATAGATTTTTTATTAGGACTCCGTCTTGATCATCGATTCATTAGGATCCACAGTCACAATTACTTTTATTTATGAAGGGACGCTATAGGCTGAAGTAGCTTATTGTCTTTATGGTTTGTATTTTCCTGAGAACTAGATCGCCGGCTTGTAAGGTTCTTGGTTGAACGTTTTGTCATGTCTTCTTGCATGTATCTTTAACGATTGTAGTGTTGCATTGACTGCGACTTCTTCTAAAATTTTGTCGATTTCTAATCTGGTTTCTCCAACTGCTCCTTCGAATTATGGCCCACAATTTTTGGGAGATGTCAGTCAAATCGGCTGGTAGTACGACTTCTGATCCGTATACTAGGAAAAAGCGAGTAACCGATTTAATTTCTACTTATTTGAGTTTAATCCCCGGACTACTTTGGGTAGTTCATCTATCATTTGATCTTTGAGGTCTTCATATAGTCTTGGTTTAATCCTGCCAAGATGAGTCCGTTTAGTCTTTCTACTTGACCGTTTGCTTGAGGATGGGCCACTGATGCATAGTCAATGCTAAATCACTTGATCATAGAAACCCGACATTCATTAGGTGTGAATGGTGATCCTAGATGCAGCAATTATCCTGTTTGGCATCCCAAATCTATTACATAATTTCTTGGATAAATTCTTGTGCTGGCTGAGCTGTATTTACTAATGGCTTGATACATCCATTTGGTGGGCAGACATCGATGGCCACGAAGATGTACTCGAACCCTCCTTTGGATTTCTTAATTGTTCCGACTTGATCAGCCCCCAGCATGAGGCAGTAGCCATGCTGGTGGGATGCATATTAGATTGTGAGCTGGAGCGTGTGCTGTCTTCTGCAAACATTTGACAATTTTTGCAGTGGTTGACTGATTCTTCGAGCGTCTTTTAATCTTTGTTAGCCAATGAATCGATCGACTTTTTCCGACTAGTGTCTTGAAGATGCATGATTTCCGCACCCAGTGCATTTCTAATATTTCTTCTGTTGTTGATACGCATTTCAATAATAAGCGATGATGCTGCTCTTTGTAAAGATTATCTCCTACTAAGGCGTATTTTTCTTCTTCGATTGCAGAGAGTTGCTTGTTTTATTTTCGGATAACTTCTTTTCTGATGCGAATATGAATACTTGCATCCATGTTGAGTTATTACTGTGCTGATCATTAGAATTTGCTCTTGTTCTGTCTTCTTCTTCTCGTCTTCTTTTCGTCGACTTAGATGGTTTGAACAATTCACCCCAAAACTCCAGTGAGTACTTTTTACACGCCTATCGAGCCTAGTTTGGCTAACACATGGTGCAACATTTGAATATAATAATATAACGTTATGACTCTAGCGAAATTCTTCTCAAGCTTCCCTGATTTCTATTGCAATGAAACCATGTTTTTCCTTAATTTCATTCATTTGTATTGACTTGGTTGACTACTCTTTCTTCGGATCTCAAATAGACTAGTAATCTTTGATTCCAAGTGATGTTGTTACAGCTTATAGGCCATGGATGGAGATTAGCTGTATTCTGCTTCATTGTTGGTAGCTTGCCATAAAATTTAATAGAACTATCTGAGTTGTTTTTAGCCAGATTAGATAAGTAAGTATCACTGCTCACGCCCCTCCTAGTTTTGAGATCCATCAGTACATTTCCAATGGTCTAGGATGACATTTGGGTTGTTGTATTTTGGTCCATTCCACCATTGGAAATTGGACAATGCTGAAGTTTGATTTTTTCTTGGTGCCAATTCTAATGGTACTGGGGTTAGCTACATTTTTGAAATTAAATCCTGTTGAGTCCTGGGTTTCTTAGGATGTCCCCCGAGTGGAAAATCTGTTACGACGACTTTGTGATCTTCAAAATAATGCCTGAAACTGTGAGAGTTATAGTGTTGCGTAGAGTAGGTTTTTGCGTGAGGATATCAGGCGCGTCTTGTGTGGTACTTTACTTTATGTAATTATCTTGGCCTTTGTACTGTAGTGTGTCCTTGTTCTTCTCTTTCATTACAATAGCCGTGCTTACTGCTGATGATTGCGGTAAGGCAATGGTCTTTCTGCGGTGGTACATAATCTGGAGATGATGTACTGATGTATGCTTTTAGCTTGTCGAGAGGCTTCTTATGCTTCAACCGTTCCAGTGGGGAATTGTCTACTTTCTTTAGTAATTTGAGGTAAGCCTTTTCCCGGTCCCCGGAGGATGAGATGCGTTGAGTCTGCATACGGCACATTGTTAGTTTACTGTAGATCCTTGATATCTAATTTATCCCATATTGACCACCTCTCTTGGTACTTTATTTTTTGGCTGGTATCTCTAGTTCTTCTGTTCATTTTACTGCCGAGTTGAGGAGGATTTCATCTTGTACTTTTGAGGATATACGTATTGCTTATTTACATCGCATTAGTAGGCTCTTTTGGAGTCTCACGAGAGAGAGACTCGTGTAGTCACTGGCATCATGAATGTGGTATAATAGCATGATATGATGATTTCAAATCTACAACTTCAAATTTGATGAGGTTAAATGTCAGGGTGAGTTCTGAAATGTTAAAATCCAAGGGCATAGTGGTCTCCACAAATTTTCTCCATGGTGTGATCATTTTGAGGAATTCTGTTCCCATTTCAGGGGTGTGTAAAATATGATGTTAGTCATATAGATGGTTGCTATTATGGCGGCAGTTGAGCTAATGGATATACCGTTCACATGCCAAATATTGGTGTTTCCCGTGAAATTAAAATTGGTGACTAGTTTAAATATCTCGGGTGTTCTTTGTGATTGTTCACCGAGACAAGCTTGTCTTCTTGTTTGCTCCTAGAACCGGGTACTCACGAGAATATTACTGATCGCATGTTGCTCTTGGATTTTGAGCCGTTATCGTTTGTGTTGTCTTCTTCTCTCTCTTTGTTTTCTTCGTGTCTTGTTTTGTCCTTTCTCCATATATCTTGAAAGATGTGACACTCTCACGTGGGTGGATTTCTGTTGGATGATAGATGCATTTCATGCTTTCGAGGTCTTCAAATCTTCTTGCCGGGTAGAATTTCAACAACAGATGCCACCATGTTGTCAGAATATCTCTTTTGTTGTGGAACGTCTATTGTCTTGAATGTTCCATCTTCTAGCGAGGTTGTCTTGATACCTCAAGTTGTCTTGACCTATTGAGTTGTTTTAGTTTGTTCCATCTTGTGTTCATTTTGTGATCGTTCAATTGTTTCTTTATACGTGTTGTTTTCTCTTTTGAGTTGTTTTTTACATTTAATAAATCTTTCTCTTGTCTTCTCTTAACATTGATCATCTTTTCAATTTGTTCTTTTGAATTCCTCGTTTGTCCGAGGGTTTCCTTTACAGATATCGCTGACATCCATCTTACTTACTTTTAAGCCGTATGAAAATGCTTCTATTACTTCTCTCTCGAGAGGATGTCATATACTTGTGAGAGTTCTCCAAATCTTCTATAAGAGTCTAGAACTTTCTGGATTTTGCTTTAAACCTTTCAAACTTAGCTTGCGTTGTGGGTGGATCAGTATTCACACCGAATTCTGCGGAAATGCTTTTGGAGGTCGCCCATGCTTTGATAGATCAAAGTTGTAACATAGAACCAGGTGGTAATGTTTCGGGGCCATCGGAAAAAATAGTGCTTTTATATAAATAACTCAGTTCTATAGATTGAGAATAAATCCTGACCATTGAAACAGTTTTATATCATATTTTTTAGATGATTAGGATGGTTTGTGAGTAGTCTTCACTGGAAACCAGGAATCTGTCGAATTACTTTTTTCTGAATGCAGCGGGTAGAATCACTGATATCTTAATGACTTGGTGTTTGAGATCTTCCCCTGTTTTCCCTGTTTTTCTGTCCAATCGTGCTGAGGTTGAGCTCTTACTCGATGATAATCTTCAGCGAAAATATAAGTTCTTTTGACTTGTCTACCATGGAATGATCGATGTCAGGAGGTACTCGGTGTCTTATTATTTGCGCAGTATCTCTGAGTAGACTTCTAAGCCTGGCTTGTTCTTCTGAGTCGTTGTATAGGCGTCAATTTTATTAATTAATTCATATCTTGTCGTGGGATCAGGCACATGCATGCCACCCAGTTCGTCTTTCTTCATTTCTTTTTAATCTTTGATTTATTTTCAAATGGCTCTTCTTCATATTTATGCTTCTCTTTATCATGAACTCGGTTCTTCTTGCTCCTTTTCTTTTGTTTCTTCTTTTCCATATTGCCTTTTACGGCTCATCGGTCTCTCCTTCTCTTGGCGACTGAATTTGCCAGATAATAAAAGCTTCTGATTCTGAGATCTAAATTCAGGTTTGGTTTTCAGTTGCCTTATCATGAAGAAGACTTCAATAGTATTGGGTGGATAATTAGAGGTTCTTGGCCTTCTCCTTCTAGAGGTTTACCGTATTAGAAAGAAGGGGGTGATACTTATCTTGTTTGAAGATGTTCCATTGGTCGAGGTCATAAGATTCCATTGCCTTAGGTCATATACGATATATTCGTCTTAGAGTTATTTGAAACCGTAGTGAAAAGAACTCAGCTTGTCTCTCTTGGGTTTCAGCTTCCTCCGTGAGCTTGGAGTCTTGAAAAAAATTCTTGTATCTTCGGCTCAAGTCCTTGAAATAGTGACCACGGAGAATTCCTTGTTCGATACGCCGCTTGAACCCGGCTGCTCTTGAAGGGTTGATCCTTAGGAAAAATCATCATGTGTAGGTCCGTCGGGCACTTTGACGTTGGATTTTCACCGAAAGCCCCTATCATGGCGCACCAGCATCGGTGTTTGACCACCCAGATAGCACATACGGGGTTCCGTGGCGATTGATTCGGACAGCTCGAGCGCTAGAACTTCGGCGGTTTCACGCCCAAGAGAGACACACGGTTTATCCTGTGGTTCGAGCCCTGCGTCGTCGAGGTAAAAGCGCTGGACTCGGTCGGCCTTGGCCTTTTTGCGTTGGATTGATGCGTGATTGTGCGTTGAAATGCGTCTGTCACAAAGGGTGCTACTGGCTCCTATATATAAGAGGAAAAGAGCCGGAAGCGCTATGGTTTCTAGTCCTGAGGCGGATCCATAGGAGGTGTTCTGTTCTGATTACAGAGGTTACTTTCTATTTCGTCTAACTAGGATGGTCCGTATTCTACTCAGATCAGTCCCTTCTTGCCCTTGTCCTTTGAGCAGGGGCCGTGCTGGTGAGTGGCCGTCTACGTCCCGTATCGACACCTTGGTACTTGCATTTGCACAGTTGAGCTCCATCCTTGCGATGATTGCACTAATATCTTCTTCATATTGATCTTGAGAGTTGAATGCATTTTGAACTTGCCGATCTCTTTTGTAATAGCCCTCTCTAGCCAATTTAATAATGCATCCATCTTGGTTGATATTGCACATAACTCCTCTGGAACTTCTTCACTTTTATGGCATGTGTCTGGGTGTTGAATGTCCAATTCTGATTTCTGCATCGCCATAGCATTGCTTCAGCTATTTCGGTGGTAAGCATAAATGATCCTTCGGCCGGTGGCGTCCAATTGCTCATGATCTTTGGGTTGATCATGATAGAATGTTTGCAGACGCTTCTCCATTCCATGATGTGGGCGATCTGATATGTATCCTTGACGTTCCTAAGCTTCTGGAATAGGTTCACCTTTCTGCTTTAGGCAATTACAAAATCTTCCCTCTTAAGATATTCGTTCGGCCTATTGGGAAAAACTTCTCTAGGAGAGAAGCTTTCGGACATTACATTGTCTTGATTTGATCTTTCAGCGGCTCACCTTCTAATGAGAAGAAACAAACGAAGTAGCACGACATCTTGAGGAATGCCGAATGTCAATGGTTATTTAATCTCTAGAGAATTCTCACCCAGATAAACTTGTGCATCTTCTTCCTTCTTTTCACTTAAATATGATAACACCATTTTGATGAGGCTTGGCTTGATCTCATAATCATGTTCTCAATGTCAAAGGTGTCAGAGTCGGACCTACGCAGATATTCTTAATTCTGCTTGGAGCAGAGAGAATTCACATAGAGTCTTACTGACATTGCTTTTCAGATGATGTAAGACCCTTCCTATGGTTGTTTCGATAAGAGTTAAAAATTCTACAACCAATTTCTGCACTTACCTATAAATTTTCTAAATAAAACATGGGTAAGTCTGCTAAAGCAAAAGGTTATGATGATTTTAATATATTTGTTTCCATAAAGGTTTACTCATTATAAAATTCTAGAAAAATATGTATATCGTGAATCAATGATCTGATCAATTATCTAATAAATAAAATTCTTCCCGTGGCGCTAAGTACTTGTTGGCATTTTTAACATCACTTTAAGTTAAGTTGTCATCCCCAACATGATGCCAAAAACCAGAATAAAATAATCTACACCAATGACTCTAAATAGAATATATCCAGCAAGCGCTGCAGATAATTCTCCGTTGTAACATTTCACCCGGAGGAAGTATTGCTCGTTGATTTTATTTTTATGCAAAAAGGATACTTGACATTCTACTTATTAGGGGTAATGAACTTACAAGGACCAGAATAATAAATGTAAACCCCATCATAACTTTATTACACACCAATGCCTTAGTAATAACTAGTCAACTGACGATAAATAATAAATGAGTAATTGAGATACATAGTATTCCGAGCTAGAATAGAGACTCTCTAATGTAGTAAAACAATCTAGAGATTCAGTTGAAATAAACCTATGTAATTGCTAATATAAAGGAGACCTCGATGCTACATATTTTTCATCTATAGTGCAATAAAATCGAGGAAGACATCATAAGGAGCATCAACTAATGAGGATATTAAGACACAAGGTCACCTCCTTCACTGACCATGCTCAAGCTAGTCCCCGTACGGGGGTGGAATACGGAGGAACCAACAGCAGCTGTCACCTGCTGCGGACTACCATGACCGGCACAAAGGGGGTGCCTCGTGGAGTACACAATATGTCAGACAACGTCTACATAATACACGCGCCACACGACCCACTCGAGTATTGAATCAGGCGCTTTACGATCATATAACAATAATCATCATAAACTACATCTATATGAATGTGCAACTAGAATAAACTAAGAAGCTGAATAAGTAGCAATATATTAAGAAGCTAGAGCAAAGTCATAATGAAATACAAGATAAAATTACCAAATTCTAGAAGGCAGTCTGGAATCCGGCGGGCTTGCGATCTCTACTTGAATCTTGCCTTTGAACATGACTAAACTAAGAACTTGAAGAACTAGAGCTCTACTTCAATCTTGGAAACCACAACCCATTCTCTTGGCCAGATAAGCGGGAGGAGGAATCAATTGGTGTGTTGAAGGGGGTCTACCCCGTTTATAGCCGATTGGGTGCAGCAGATCAAACCTGACACCAACCAACAGTTTGGACTTAGTGACAAATCAACAAGGATGATGTTTATGACTGAATTAATGCAAGTGTTTAGCAAGCCCGAGGCGGCTCTACAATTTTAAGGGCCCTTAGGCGCCCGTTGCCAGAAATCCCCATGGTGGGAAATATCAAAAATTACCCGGCCCACTGTCTAAATTATGTTCCCCTGCTTTCTGCCCTGATCTTGATTGCATTCTTCTGAAACTAGAAAAACTTACGTAGTTGCGTCGTTCGTATGTAAATTTGTTTTTTTAAAATCCTTTTTTTACACCTTTTCTAAATGCTTCACACGGAAATTTAACCTATTCAAATAAAAACATTCATGGAATTTATTCGAGATATAACCTCTATCAATCTATGTGACTATGATGGCGTTTATGCGTCCATCCTTGGCTTCGGGTATAAAATTTGGACTTGAAAGTGACCCAAATGTCTTAAGCAATGATGCGCGTCGATGCGTTAATGCAAGTGTTTTAGGAAACCCGGGGCCGCCTCTACAATTTTAAGGGCCCTTGGGCAAGTAAGATTTAAGGACCCCGTGGAAACATATCATTTTTCAATATAAATTTGGAAGAGTATATAGTAGAAATATCAAAAATGACTTTGGGCCCTTCTATATCTAAATTATGTTCCACCAACTGCCCCTCCCCCAGAGCAGACTGAGTAAGCCAGTTGGGTTAAGCCTCCCCTTAAAAAATCGTCCAGAGATTGAGTTGCCTGGACGGATACACGCTTCTCTTAAATGATCTTCTCTTTCCCAATGGAACTCTCTCTTTGGTATCAAGGACCTTTCTTGGAACTCTCTCTTTAGTATATGTCAAATCAGATTTCAACTCTCGTCTTGTGCTTTCATTATTTTTTTGGTTTTAGGAGACATTTCTTGAGTTGGGACGTGAAACATCAAACACTACACTCAGGTGAAGCGGATTTATAGGCTGCTGCCACTCTTCTCTAAAATTTTGTAAGGACCTACATATCTTGGAGCCAATTTCCTTAACTCCTGCACCTTCTTCATGGGTGACACTTTCAAGTAAACATAATCACCGACTTCATACTCATGGGCCATCTCCTTTTAGTCCATGCTAATTTCTTCCCATTTCCAACTAGGAACAGAGAGAGGTTGGAGCGGACCGGCGGGCTTAAGATGGACTGCCTTGACTCTACAACAAGTATCACAACGAGCAACAAAGTCAGCAATCTCTAGCTTCATTTTGGTCCACCAAAACCTAGGTTTCAGGTCTTCATACATTTTGCTACTGCCTGGGTGGATAGAAAAATTTGATGAATGAGCTTCAGTCAAGATCTGCTGTCTAAGGTCTTTATTTTTGGGTACCACCAAACGATCATCAAACCATAAGACACCTCTTTCATCCACACGAAAGCGCGTGGCTGGTTTCAACTTCATTTTCTTTTTGATATGAAAGATGCCCACATCAGTCTTTTGAGATTCAATAATCTTATCTGTAAGAGTAGAGCTCAAAGTGATATTGTGGAGTATAACTGGATGCATAAGGTGTGCTAAGTGATAATCCCCTTGGATAGCAGAACTAGAATGAGATTTCCTACTCAAGGCATCAGCAACTACATTGGCTTTCCCAGGATGATAGTGTACTTGCAAATTATAGTCTTTGATTAACTCAAGCCACCTTCGTTGCCGCATATTCAACTCAGGTTGAGTAAAGATATACTTCAGGCTTTTATGATCAGTGTAAATATGACACACATTACCCAGCAAGTAATGTCTCCAAATCTTCAACGCATGTACCACTGCCGCCAACTCTAGATCATGGGTGGGATAATTGATTTCATGTTTTCGCAACTGACGAGAAGCATAAGCAATAACTCGCCCTTCCTGCATAAGCACACAACCAAGACCAGTGCCCGATGCATCGCAATAAACATCAAAGGGCTTCTCAATATCCGGTTGAGCTAAGACAGGAGCAGAAGTCAACAGAGTTCGCAAAGTGCGAAATGCGGACTCACATTCTGATGTCCATACAAACTCTTCACCTTTCTGAAGCAGCTTGGTCATAGGCTTAGCTATTTTGGAGAAGTCAGGAATAAACCTGCGATAATAACCGGCAAGACCAAGGAAGCTACGGACTTCAGAGACAGAGGTTGGAGCCTCCCAATCTAAAACCTGCTGTACCTTTGAAGGATCAACTGAAACCCCATTCTCTGAGAGAATATGGCCAAGGAAAGGAACTTCCTTCAACCATAACTCACACTTGCTGAATTTAGCATAAAGTTGATGTTCCCGCAATCTGGACAACACCACCCTTAAATGCTTAGCATGGTCCTCCATGTTTTCAGAATAAACCAGGATATCATCAATGAACACCACAACAAACTTATCCAATTCCGGCATGAATACCAAGTTCATCAGGTACATAAAATGGGCAGGAGCATTCGTCAGACCAAAAGACATGACAAGATACTCATATAACTCATACCTGGTTGCGAAAGCCGTCTTTTCAATATCTTCAGGACGGATTCGAATCTGATGATACCCCAAACGTAAATCAATCTTGGAAAATACTTTGGCTCGAGAGAGTTGATCAAATAAGATATCAATCCGAGGCAAAGGATATTTGTTCTTGATAGTAACTTCATTTAGAGGCCGATAATCTACGCACATACGCAAGGATTGATCTTTCTTCTTAACAAAGATAGCCGGGCAGCCCCATGGAGAAGAACTAGGACGAATCAGGCCTTTGGTCATTAATTTCTTTAACTCCTCCTTCATGATTGCAAGCTCGTTAGGGGGCATCCGATAAGGCCGTCTAGATATGGGTGCGGCACCTGGGATTAAATCTATCTTGAACTCTACATCACGCACAGGTGGTAGCCCGGGCAACTCCTCCGGAAAGACATCTGGAAACTCACACACTACGGGTATGGCTGCAATACTGTCACTAAGAGCGGAGTTTGCCGTAGGACTTGGATCCACAAACTCAGGAAGAGGTACTAGGAAAGCTTCTTGATTGTTGGGATCTCTCAACATAACCACTCTAGTGGACGTATCAATAAGGACGCCATGATTACTCATCCACCTCATCCCTAATATCACATCTATCTTTAGGTTGGGTAGGATGATAAAGGTCTCACTGTACACTCGTCCACCGATATCAAGACGTACACCCCTGACTATCTGGTTGGTAGCCACAGGGTTACCTGCTGCACTAATATTGAATTTACCCTCTTCAAGGTTGATTATCTTCATGTTGTGCTCAGATGCAAATATGGGACTCATGAATGAATGCGAAGCACCAGAATCAAATAGCACAATAGCAGGATGGTGGTCGACTAAGAACTTACCAGCTGTGACTGTCTCACCAGCCGGGATCTCTTCAACAGCAGTATAGTGAACATGCCCTTGGCGAGGTGCATTCTGATTTCCCTGCTTCTTGGGATACGGACAGTTCTTGGACCAGTGACCTGGCTGGTTACAGTTCCAGCATGGCATGTTGCTAGGGGGAACATTACAGCGGTTCAGACTAGAAGAGCCCTTGGGCAGAGCAACTGTGAAACCCTTGCGATAACCAGTCTTGTTCTGATTCTTCTTCTGGGGTGGACGATAACGAGTAGGTGCATTAGGAGGGCGATAAGGAACCCTAGAAGTCATCGGAGCCTTAGACTGTGAGGATCCTGCCTCCAAAGCTCTCTTGCGGCTCTTAGAAGCGGCATACACTGCATTATTGTTCTCTTGAGTCAGAGTATCGCTGATAAACTCATTGAAAGTGGTGCACTTACTGGTACTCATTGTTTTCATCAACTTAGGGCCAAGACCTCGCTTGAAACTGGCAATCTTCTTTGCCTCTGTATCAACAAACTCAGGTGCGTACCGGGATAAGTTATTGAAGTCTTGCAGATACCCAGTCACA
Source organism: Chrysopogon serrulatus (assembly GCA_015844335.1). Lineage (NCBI taxonomy): Eukaryota > Viridiplantae > Streptophyta > Magnoliopsida > Poales > Poaceae > Chrysopogon > Chrysopogon serrulatus. The sequence continues at coordinate 14,818 of JADLZL010003454.1, forward strand.
CTCTTGTTACCTTGGTTTAGCTTCATAAACTCATTGTGCTTGATCACCATGAGCCCTGGCGAAATATAACGCCCACGGAAAGCAGCATAGAACTGCTCCCATGTTATAGGAACATTAGCAGGGTAGGTGGTACGATGATGAGCCCACCAAATTCCTGCAGGTCCTTGCAACTGGTGTGAAGCATACTCAGCTTTCATGTTCTCGGGCACATTCAACATGCGAAACTTCTGTTCCATTGTATTCAGCCACTCATCAGCTTCAAGAGGTTCTTCAGCTTCTTTGAAGATTGGTGGATTAGTGCCCAAGAAATCCCTGAAATCACTGTGTTGCTCCGGGTCATGTTCACGACGTCCGCGGCGCCCATCACGATTGGCTAATTCCCGCATAGCATCAGCCAAGGCCCGCTGTCCTTCCGCCAACATAGCCAGCAGCTCCGTGGGAGTGGGCGGTGGTGGTGGTGGTGGATCCGCACCAGCACCTCCTCCAGCACTACCCGCACGGGTGTTGTAGCGTGACATCTGCATTAGTATCCAAGTGAGCATTTAGTGATGATGTCGGATAAATTATAGATAATGATAAGATCATGCCAACTGTATTCATTGGAGAGAAATACATTCATACAATAAAACAGGGCACAATAATTCACTTCCATTCCAAGACATCAATCACAAAATTGCGCAATGATCATAAGTCAGGCAACATTAACACAAAGTGCAGTCAATCTCTACAGCAAGTTTGGAGTGTCAAAATGCCTTTGGGAAGTGACCAATCTGTCGAGAAGCCTCCGAGGAAGAAGCCACATGCAGAAAGAAGTTTCAGTTTTATGGTATAGACAACCTTTATTTAGGGACGAGTACTTTTAAGGGAGGGATCATTGTTATAATTATCAAGTGATATGTAACATGATGCATGCACGTCCCAACGTCCTCACAACCTAGAATAACTTATTTTTCTAGCGTTCTAGGTGGTGGCACACATACGTTCTCTCAATATACGTAATTAGTCGGTCTACACGTTTGCGCTGTTAGTGTACCTGCAGAAAAGTTCATTGCAGCCCAACAGTTCCCACAATATTTCACAAACAACAAAAATCAAGTGAAAGCAGTAAAAGCTAAATACGTTCCACAAATGTGTCCCAACACATTTGCTTCGGTATCACAACTACCCGACAGTTTACCCACAATTAAATACCTTCATAATTGCATGGTTTTGACATACAATTAATCCAATATGACAATCTAGCACTTCCCTAGACCGCCGGTTGGACGGTCATGCTCTCACAACTCACCTTACCTTGGGCGTAGCTGCAAAAATTTAATCTACAACATATATGGCTATTTCATATATGAAGGCTGCCTCCACCATTAGACCACAGGGCAGCGTATTGCGGTCATCACACTTCTCACCTTTTGCCGGTCGTCGATGCAAGAATTAAAACCCCCAAGTCAAGATTACTTATATAAGCCACCTAATAATCCTTAATAGGGCATAAGGGATGACCACTGGCATGGTAGTAATTTAAATTTTAGATTTAACACCTAAGCAAAAACTTAATGTTTTACCCAAAATTTTCCTTTTTGCAAATAAATTCTTTTGTTTTCAAATAGACAAATGGTAAATTACGTTGAATCTTGCTCTGATGCCAGCTGTAACAGAACCGACCAAATTATAAGAGCACAAGTGCAAAAGCAATCACCGAAGTAATTAATTTCACTCTTGAGCCCATATAATCCCGGTAGTCCGGAAATCTCGAAGGATTTCAAACCAACAATCGCACAAACCAAGATCGAACGCAATCCAACATAACTTACCATTCGTTACATTAGAGTTCACAAATAAGTTCGCAAGTAGCATCACATACCGAAGTACTTAGTTATTACAACACAAATTTAGAAGTAGCAAAAGCAACATAGTTTTGAAATCATCAGAGTACACCCACACATTTAGTTCCAATACAGGCCAGGTTCATAGTTCATCCCACAAAAGCATTTGATAAGATAGTAGAGTTGATCTTTGCCCGAGATCTAGTCATCATCCCCAGCGGGGTGAAGACACACTTTGCAGAAGCCATTAAAGAGAAGATCATCTGCAACAAGAGGGAATAAACCCTGAGTACGAGAATGTACTCAGCTAGTCTTACCCGTCATAAATCAGAAATAAAAGACACCAAGGATCATGCAAGGCTTACTTTGGTGGAGCTGGCTTGACTTATTTTTGCATAAAAGCGTAAGTATCATTAGGAGAACATGTTATTATACTAGCAGCAGCTTACATTATTTTAGCCTACCAACTAAGTGAGCACCTGTACTAAACAATCACTTTATTATTACAAGCATTAATAACCATATCCAGTTTAGTACAGCTTTCATCATGATCATCATCAATATTAGAACCATCATTATTTAGTGAGATCTACGGTGCCGCAAGCTTGGTCAAGTTCTCACTATCCGGGAGAGACGGCGATTCGAATCGATTCCAACTGAGCTCAGGGGGTATTCCCTACACACACCCCAGACATGCGTAGCTGAAGGCACCTTAGGTAACCATTGGTACAACTCAGGTGCGGGTCCGGTTTATACGTCGGCAAGACCGGAAAGACGGTAGCCAGGATGTTCAAACCATGCTAACCCAAGGACGACGCCAGGATCAGTTAGACATGCTTGCCCTTGGTCTAGTATGCCGCTTCCCCGCGAATTGCCGGCCGCCCCAGGCCCCCCGTCTTGAGTTGAGCTACTCGGCCGCGGCCCGACACTCAGGTCCGACCAGCTATGTGTGCGGGGCTGCGTTCAACATGGCCAAGAACGCATAACGCAGCGTCCAGTCCTTAACCGACTTAGGCGGGGTCCACCGCCCCCTGCCCGATCTTCCTTTAATTTAATACCAGGTTCATTTCCATGATAGCAAATATAGCCAACATGACCAGAGAGTAACCACCTATAGCTCGCGGGTGACAGGAAATCACCCGACTTCTACCGGTCTAAGCATGGCTAAGCATTTGTAACGGCCCTAACCTAGGACATAGGATTCATGATATAAAGTATATACTGGACAAGGATAGGATAGAATGCAGCAAGTATCTTCAATCAACTCCTATACTTAATGCAATAAACAACATAAAGTACTCAATTGCATTTTATAAAGAATAGGAGGCTTAAAATGCTCCGGGGCTTGCCTTTCACGAATGTGGATGGCTCGTGGTTAGGGCACTCAGTTAACTCTTCTTCGCCGTAGTTGCCTCCAGCGTTCGGCTCTGCGGGATCCTCCTGCTCCTCCTCCGCCGGGTGCTCCTGGTCCAGGCTCCCGAACTCCAACAACGTCACCCCCTTCGGCGCACCTATTGGAATGCAAGTGCAATTGAGAATAACGAATACAAGTTATGCTCATGCATGAGAAAGACAGTGGTGCAACACTAAACTCTCCACCTAGAGGGATGACTCTATTCAAATCACTTTAAAATTACTGAGTATGTGCATATCTCTTCTCTAAACAAGATTAAGCACTCACCAAGCAAATCAAGGTATAACTTTTCATCATCAGTTAAAGATATACAACCTGCACCTAATCAACTTATATTAATTAGTAAAGCATCTACAAGGTATAGCTTCACATATAGTAAGGACTAGCAATCACTCAAACACAATACTGCATTTCAATCTATAGACAGCAGCTAGAAGAAACAGTTGTAACCAGAGTTCTATAACTCCAATTGACATGCAAGAAGACATTCTAGAAAGCTTATGAAATTACCTACAATTATCATTTAGACATCACAAGCAGATTCATAAGTTTAAAAGACCAAACAAATAAATTTCCCAGATCTGTCCAGGGATTTCAGAGAAGGGCACTTTCTGGAACTCCACAAGATAGTGCTATAACTCAGAAACTACTCAACCAAAAGCTCTCAATTTTTAACAACAACTAGATGATGAAATTAGCTACAACTTTGATATAGATCATAAAGCCAGAAATCATCATCTAAAGCATGCAAAACCAAAAGTGCTATCAGCTGTCCAGAAAAGAGCTTAAATGGAGAATTAATTATTTACTCATGTTGAAACATGCACACTAAGCTCACCCAACTTAACCAACAGCTAAAGCATGATTAATGATTACCAGAAAACATGATGGTCAACCTTAAAACATTTATTAACATACCTTTTTCATTTTACTTAAGTATTTAAGGGAATAATTGAGCACATAACAAAAGCACTCAGAAAAATCCAAAACAATTACAGGGGACTACTCATAGCTTATATAGACTACATTTCAAATTTCACATTAAAATTCTAAGTACAACTTCCTGTAGTAAAAGAACAAGTCACACAAGCTTAAAGGAAGATAATTCATAAATCCATTTGAAAAGTATCAAACAACAGATTTTATATTTTTCTTAGCTACATCAAACCACAAATACACTGGTGCCAAATTTCACAACAGTAGCATGCATATTTATTTTATGACAAAAAGTACTAGATTCAATGCATTTAATCAAGATAAATAGCAAACTGCCATGAAAAACATGTTCACAAGCCAACCAATATTTTTCATAGACAGAGCATGTCAAGACAAGGCTAATCCAACTGGATTTACAATTTTAGCATCAAGCCATAATTAGTTATGGATTAAACTATTTTCCAAGACCTAAAACAAAATAAATAGATCAAACAAAATCTACTGCAGAACATAGCCATTTTTATATTTTTAATAAAAACTAGGCCTACAGAGGAATCCAACAAAATTGGAATCACCCCATTTGGATTTTCCTAGCACCAGATATGATTTATGGAAGATATAAGCATTTTCTGGAAATAAATAAAACGAAAACCTAAATTAACTCAGGCTGACATGCGGGCCCAGGTCAACCCGGACCCCACCTGTCGGCCAGGGAAAACAGAGCAGCGGCGGCGCGCTGGGTTTGACCGCCGATTTCACGCCGGCGGTGAGGTTTCCGGCGAAGCCGTCACCACCGTCGTGCTCCCCACAACCTAAATCACCGATAGACGTATCCTATTGCAAGAGGGAAGCACGGGAGCTAGCTCGTCGCCGGCAATGGTGGCACGGCGGCGCTACACAGTGGAGCGCCGGCCGATTCCGGCCATACCAGGCTCCGGCGAGCAGCGATTCAACTCTAGAAAGACTCGACGATGCCATAGACCGAGCTAGGCGCCAGCATTGCCACAGCAGTGAGCTCGGGCCTCGCACATGGCGGAGCGGCTGAGAGTTCACGGCGGCGGCGAGCGTGTTCCGGTGAACCGGGACCCTAATCGGCTCAACTATCTACAGACTCATCATCTACACCCTACGGCGACTACAGAACCGACGAGAGGTCGAGTGAAAAGGTCCGGGAAGCCCGCCACGACGAAGCCTGCTCGGCGGAGCTCCCCGCCATGGCGGACTCGGGCGGAATGGCGCAATGCGCCCCTCACCCGAGGGTGGATGGGCTTTCTAGCGGTGTCAGGTGGAAGAGGGAGTCATGGCGAAGCTTTGGGTGTGGTTTGGACGGCGGCAGTGCGGTGGTTGCGGTGACTGACAGCGGCGAACGCGCGGCGGCGTCGGCGTCGCCTCTCCCTTCCGCCAGAGAGAGCAGAGAGGAGGAAGGAGAGAATGCGAGGGCGAGAGAGGGAGCCGGGCGTGCCCGCTGTGTTGTCGTGGCTGCGGCGGCCTGACCGGTGGGACCCCGGCGGCGTCAGGCGCCAGATGGCGTCGAAGGCTGCCGGCGGTCGGCCACTGCCGCCGGTTTTGAATCGGCAGGGCGCCGTTTCAGGCATCATCAGGCCGACTGAACCCGCGACCTTCACCCGTGATTTGCCGTTGAACCAAGCAATATCAGAGGAAAACGTTTTACTAAAAGTTGTAGCTTGATCTACGGTCTACAACTTTTATTTAGGGTTTACTCACTAGTTCGGCCTATATTTGAAACTACAACGTGAAGAAGTACCCTAAAAACAAACTGAAAACTTGTCTAGGACTTAGCCAAATTTTCAGAGGCAAAACAGCACTGTTTCTGATCTAAATGTGCATTTTTGAGCACCTTAAGCACATTTTCATGACATGAGCCTTAAACAAAGTTTGTTCTACATAAAATTCTCTACAACTTTGTTTTAGGGTGCACAGCTATGCAAGGTTTCTAACTTGCACTTTCTAAACAGTCAAAGCAAACCACTTTAGAAGGCACTCAAGGTCAAACTATCATCTAGGAGCTTAATTAGGCAAAGTGATTAACACAAACATTGTTCCATTAAGTGTCCTAAACATCATTGAACTACTGTAGAGCACATTTGACAATGTTACATAGCATGGCATAGTATAATTCAAGCAAAGCAAGCAAAGAATGACCCTCACACATGCATAAGCATACAAAATGGATAAAGACTTGTCATGCACGTGCATATATGAGATGACGATGATGCTTATGGCCAGTTAATGCAAGTAATTTAGTGAGCCAAACACCTAGGGTGTTACAAATAGTCCTTTCTAAAATCTAATCACAGCGGATGACCGAATTAAATGCGGAATTAAAACTATCGGTCTAACTAGGACTACACCCCTCTATCTAAGCATCTTACAAAGATTCTAACTAAGTCACTAAGGTGCAAGACTAGGTAGTGCTCGCCTATCCGATACTAGGTTGCAAGGTCACACAAACCTAAGCAACTAGTACTCAATCAAACCGAGGAGCACCTACACATACTAGTGAGCAAAGCGCACAAAGCCTAAGCACACTAGTAGTTCTCACTAGCACGGCTACACAAGCCTAACTAGAGAGCTCAATTGCTTAGCTACACAAACTAAGCAAAGTGACTAGCAAGGCTACACAAGCCAACTAGCCACGCAATCGCTACTTCTAAGCTACACAAGCTAAGAAGGTAACTAGCAAGCTACACAAGCAAACTAGCTACACAAGAGCAACACTACTCACTAGCACAAGTAATGAACAAGATAATACTAGCTAGTGAATGCAAACCGACGAGAAGATTAGACAATGTTGACACGTCGATTTTTTATCGAGGTTCACTTGGTTGCCACCAAGCTAGTCCTCGTTGAGACAACCTCCAAGGTTGTCACCAATCCTTTTGCTACTGGTGACCCACAAGTCACGCTCTCCCACCGGAGTGCTCACCACGAGCTCTAGCACTTGACCGCGTCGAACCACTTGTTGCTCTTCGTGTCTCCCTTTTACTAGAGTTGCTCTTCGCGATCTCCCGCGGGGTGAGCACAATCCCTCTCACAATGTCACTCCACGTGACTAGCAATCGGAGCACCACTCAATCTCCGAGCGTGCTACACGATGCCCACAAGCCTCCAAGCCGTCTAGGAGGTGGCAACCTCCAAGAGTAATAAGCACCACCGGCTTGCAACTCGATCACCTAGTGCCACACCTTGCAATCTCTCAATGCAATGCACTAGAATCACTAACTCACTCTTGGATGCAATCACTACAAGCTCTAGTGAGTTAGAGGGCTCTCAAGCACCACCAAGCAAGGACACAAAGTCCCCAAGTCGCTCCAGCCCAGCCCAAGCCGGCCAAGGCAACCTTTATAGCCCCAAAGGCCAAAAGAGCCGTTGCCACAAAACCGGTCAGCAGAGCTGACCGGACGCTTCGTCAAGTGACGGCCCGGACACATCCGTCGCAGCGTCGGTCGCTCCCGCGACGCCACGTGTCCTCGCTTTTTCGAATGTAGCCGTTGGCGCGCAACGGCTACCCCCCGCGTGCTTGCCATAGTGACCGGACGCGTCCAGCTGCCTCCACCGGGCGATGCGGCGCCCGGCGTCCGGTCACCCACCGAAGGGCTCCAAAAGCGGTTTTTCCCGGCCGGACGCGTCCGGTCGGTGTAACCGGACACCCCCAGCATCCGGTCCTCCACTTTGCTTACCCGGCGCCTCGCTGCGCACGCCGGCCGGACGCGGCTTGCCGGGCGTCGGTCGCGCAGCGTCCGATCACCGCCGAAAATGCCCCGGATGCGCACACTTGACCGGACGCGTCCGGTCCACCCTGGACCAGCGTTCGGTCGAGTGTTTCTTAGCTAGAAACACTCCGACGGCTTCGCCACTTCCGGCCTCCGGCGCAATGGAAAATGAGCACTTCACTTCCACGAAAACGCCGAATCCCGCCTCGCAAGCTCGGCGGGAGGGAGAGAGGATCCCAAACCCCTCTTTACCCGCAAACTCCATCCCCTTTGCAAATGTGCCAACACCACCAAGTGTACATCACCATGTGCAAGTGTGTTAGCATTTTTACAATCATTTTCCAAAGGGTTTTCACTCCTTCTCACATCGCCACTTGATCCTAGCAACACGATGCAAAGTTAGATCGCTCAAGTGGCACTAGATGACCGATATGCAAACAAGTTTGCCCCTCTTGATAGTACGGCCATCTATCCTAAACCCGGTCATCAACTTCTCTACACACCATGACCGGTGAAATGGAAACGCCCTAGGTTATACCTTTGCCTTGCGTTTTCCATTCCATCTCCTCCAATGCCGATGCAACACATGCACCGACCGCTCCACATGAATGATATGATTCACTTCATATCATCACATGGCCTTTGGTCCATCGATCTTAACCTCACTTGCTCTTCACCATCACTTCGGTCCTTCAGCGCCAAGTCTTTGCTCAAGCCTCCCGACACTCGGTACCAACGGCTTCAAAGCCTCCAACTTGCCCTTCACCCTCACGACCGGTCCATCAAGCCAAGTCTTGTCTCGATCTTCACCTCTAGCCACATGACTCCATGTCATGTATCATGCATTAAGCTCCTTCATCACCTGTGGACTAATTCTCTGTATATCTCACATAAACACAATTAGTCCACCTAAGTTGTCACTCAATTACCAAAACCAAAGAGGGACCTTTCAAAGGGATCCAAAGAGAAATGAGTCATACAATCAAATCAAGATGTGCATGTGTGTGGAATATGGTGGATGGTGGCAGGGTGATAAACCTAAATCTACCATGCTCATATGAATCTCTCTTTTGAAACATTGAAACTTTGCTAGGGATGTGAGCTATCTTTTCTTTCTTTCTTTTTCTTTGAGAGAGAGGTATTAAATATCTATCTTTCTTTCTTGGACACTTGTCCATTTTCTCAACTCTCTCTTTTTTTTCTTTTTTTACATAGCTCACATTCCCCTTTGGCATAAGATATTTTGAGAGATGGCAAGAAGTTCTAGAGCATGTCTTTTTGGTGAATGGATATTATTGGTGTCTACTCCCGGTGTAGGAGTAGAACATTTTTGGGTGGATGGAATGGCATGTTTTTGCGCCTACTTCAGGGTAGAGTAGTGCATATGAGGTGGAGTGTGTGGATCTCAATTTAAAAGCATGACAAGTTTCTCATAAGGGTCAAAAGGTTGACAACACTCAATGCAGTAACAAGCAGCAATTGTATGAAGGCTTCCTAGCCTAGATATGCAATATGGCTTTGGTGGGAATTTAAGCTTGTCACACAAGAAACTCATCATGTGTCTTTTCAAATTTTTAGAATTAAATCTCTAGAATTTCAGCATCATATTGGAACAAGGTAAATAGCAGCTCTAACCGTCTCAAATCATGTCCGTCAACTACCTAGACTTGAGATCAGGAATATGCTACCCACAGGTCTCAGATTCAGAGTGAATATGTCAAATCAGTTGTGTCTGAAACCTTAGGAGAATTCTTGATTGTAAGCTAGGCACTTAAGAGAAACTTAATAGAGCAACTATTCATCATCTTCATGTCAAAAGATTTTTCTCCAAGTTCTTTTTATTCAAACTAAAATTTAAACAAGCCTATAGACACACTATTTTTATTTGGTTTTTATGATTTTTATTTAGGCAAACTAACGAGCAAACTAACAATCAAACTAATTAAACAAAAATAAAAACAAAGACAAAGAAGACTTACCTCGAGATAACGGGAAGCTGGATGTTGCCGTAGTCAATCAGCATGGTGGCGGCGGCCTTGCACCCATGTGCTGGAAGAGGTAGTCCCAGTTCTGCATCTGCTCTGATGGTACTGGTCGTGTTGGTGTAGCTGCCCAAGGATGGAGGTGTTCTGCGCGAGGAGGGTGGCACTTTGCTCCTCAATATTGCGAAGCCTTTGGTCGTTCCTTTGCTGTCTGATTTGTTGATCGTGGTAGCCCATCCCGGCGTCCGATGCACGGCCTCGCTGGTACCCTCCGGAGGACACTTCCTGTGAATCAATAGACATTCTTCCTTGATAGTCACTGAAATTACCTGATGGCCATTCCGCCGTCTCTCCCTAGAGGACTTCGGCCTATGGCGATAGTTGGGCGTACTGGCCCCAACTGTCTTGTGAAGGTTGTCCTCTATGGGAAGACTCTGCTTCTCCAAAATTGATGTAGCTGGTGTAGGCTAGTCCTTGTGGTGTTTTTTTTTTGAGAACAAGTCCTTGTGGTGTTGGGTCAGCACCGTAGTAGTGTGTGGGCTGCATGTTGGTGAAACGTGCCAATGCGCTCCTTATGGGTGCTGCTACTGTCACCTACATATTGACAAGAAGAGAACTGGTGGTGTATAAGTTGAGCTCCGGGTTAGGTAACTGGACCTGCCTGTCATTAATCTTCATTATCACCATATTTTCTCTCTTCACCAAGGTTTGACCTTGGCGAAAGTAGTCATACGATATACGACCTCGTCCTCCTCCAATGTACGGAACTAGCGAATTTTGCCACAAATTAAGATAGCTGGCAATCCGAGTCACCAAGGAGGTGCACTCAATATCACCACTAAATCTGAAAACTTCTAACCACTGTCTCATCATTATCATCACTAGGGAAACCTTCCTACTCTTCACTATGGCAAAAAGCGGCTTAAGCTCATCTATCCTCACTGTGCTGGTGTCGCCTCATGGAAAGAGAGCAAATGCCAACCATCTATGCATGAACCTTAATGTGGGTAATTGAATGCTACTAGTCTTAGCATGCGTGGGTGTGTTTTGGTTGGTTATGTCTTTCCAAAACTGCTCTCTCACAAAGTCAGGAATGGCAGTATCAACATCTACCGTGCACTCAGCATGGAACCCTAGAGCTAAGCTTAGCTCCTTCCAAGTTGAGGTTTTCTCTTTTCCAAAGAGTTAGAAATTTACCCCATTCTCAAAAAAATTCAAGGTGCATAAGAATTCAGCAGTAAGTAGTTTGCACCCTGGCTCAGAAATATCTACAAATCCCATCCGACCCATGACTAAAAAGATGGTTTGAAATTCAGTGTCCATACCTGTGTCTCAAAGAAGCTCAAGATCATACACTGTGGTCAGGATGAACTTGCGGTCTTTAATGAGCTCGAACTTTTCCTTCTCTTCATCGTTCTTCCACTTGAGGTCATGTTCTTCCATTAGACGGTATATCACCATCGAGGAAGATGATGGCCTGTTGCTGGCGGGTGGCGTCTTGTCAACCTGCATGTCAGAGCTCGCTCAAGAGGTAGAGCTCCGAGTTGAGCATGTGGACCGGGACCTAATTCCGCTCTTGATCCCTCTCCACAGACCACTCATCCTGCAAGCAAGTGAAAAACCAAGAGAAACACAATAGAGGCCCTAGGAGCGGGGTTAAAAAATATGACAATGAAAATAACCGCTCGAAGAGTATGTTACTCCTGTGGGGATGAACTCCTCCACAAGAGGGTTAGTACATAAAAAATACAGAAAAGTGTGGGGTATTGCTACCTCCACATAGACAAGAAAAACACGAGGAAGTAAATATGCAAAATAAATACACGCGGGAATGAGCAAATCGAGTTAGTAACAAAAAGAAAAGTTAGAGGGAGTTAGTAGTCCTTGCGGGGAAGGTTTCCACCACAACAATTAGAGGGTCAGTCGTCCAGGGTTAGCGGTCCTTGCGGGGTGTTTACCACCACAACCAAATTTTAGCAGAGTTTCCCTTAGACTAGATGATCATCTCCTCTAAGTTTGGGCATCATCTCTTCTACTTTTGCTTAACTCTTCCTCTAAACTTCAACAGCACTTCCCCTCATTAGTCACTAAGCAACTCTCTAGCACTTTTACTCTCCTTCTTTCTCCCTTCTTCCTTCTTTTTTTATCTCCTTCTCTCCTCTAGAATTTGGTTTAGTAAGAGCAGGGAGAGGAATTTCAGAATCCAGAGATGAAAGGGGTGAAAGTGAGTTCTGGGGTGTGAGTAGAGCAGCAAGAGTGCTTGCTCTTTTATAGGCGAGGAGGGGGGAGACCAGCCGGTCTGATGTGGGACCGGCCAGTCCCACACTGGGCCCACTTGGCCACTCCTTTCTCCTGGTGCTCCATCATCTCTTATACTGTGTATGTTTGCAACTTTCGGTGGAAAAGAGAGTGGAGGACAGCAGGAGGTGAGTGGAGATAAGTATCCAATGTAAACATGATGTGAAGTGATATGACATGTGGGTCCTAGTGTTTGTGGGTCCCACTGGTTAATTATTTTTGTATTTTTAGATTTATAAAAACACTACATGATAAAGGAAAATATTTTTGGATTTTTAGAATGTAAAAAGTTAATGGATAAATACCGATTACCTTTCGGCGAGGGTCCGATAGTTATAGTCCTCCAGACTGGACTTTTCCTGATGATTATGTCTTTGTAGCGCCTGTCGGTCCCGGAGTTAGAGACCTTAACTCTTCTTGCTCTCCACGCCCCTCTAGTTGAGAGCATTGCTCCGGTCGTGGCTTGAATGCAAACCTCTCTTCCTTACCATTGATATGGAACCAAATTTCTCCAACCCCAACATCAATGTGAGCATTTGCAGTGCCCAAGAAAGGTCTTCCCAATATAAGTGGTGTATTTACTGCTTCCTGCATGTCAAGCACAATAAAATTGACTGGAATAAAGAATTCTCTTATTTTTGCCAGAATATTCTCAGCGATCCCTTTAGGGCGGCGAAGTGACTGATCCGCTAGTTGAAGGCACATCATTGTGGGCATGAGTTTGGAGTAGCTGAGCTTGTCGAAGTCTATTTTGGGCATGACACTTACGTTGGCGCCAAGATCGCATAGTGCATGTTCAAACACTTGATCTCCAATTGAGCACTCAATAGTGGGGCGTCCTGAATCTTGTTTCTTGATTAGTGATGTGTTCAGGATAGCCGCACTACACTCCTCTGTGAGCTTAATGACCTCGGTGGTGGGCAGTGGCCTTTTGTTGTTCAGAATGTCTCTGAGGTAGGCACATTGATGTATAGGTGACATATTACCTCCATGAATTTCCCAAACTGCTCATCCATTCTTTCCTTTCTTTGCCAACGAAATGGTAAGAAGTTGGCGTCATTATAATTACGCCGAGACTCTTGCTCTAGTGGTGGCACAACTTCTTCTACTTCATTGTTATTCTTCTCCTCAGGTGCTACTGGTGGTGCCTGTACTCTTGCTGTCCCTCTAGGAAGTGTACCTTCTGGATATGGAGGATTACGAGTACTCTTGTCTCCTCTTGTAGTGATTGTATTGATTTGCTCAGGGCTAGTGGCAATGGGCAAAGCGGCCGCCAACTTTGCTACTTGTGTGATTCAATCTTTCTATAATAGCTCAGCTGATCCTTGATGGCAGAAGAAAAGCTTTTCATCTTAAGATTCATACTCTCTATGATCTTCTCATTAGAAGCAAGCCTTTGTGAAAGTCCTTCATTGATCTAGGGTTGCTGTCTAATCACATTCCACAAGGATGTCAATTCCTTGGGTGTTGCCAATGATGCTCAGATCTTCTGCCTGGCCAGGGAAATATGTGATTCCTAAATATTTTATAGTTCTTGCTTGGGAATCCATAGCATCCTGAATAGCCTGACAATCCTTCTTATAATTGTCTCATTGTTCGAGCTAGTCTAATAGCACATTCATCTTGGCTGAAACTGCACTCAACTCTTCAATGTTAGCTTCTTCACTCATCTTGCAATACGGAGCATCGTTTAACGACCAGCCTTGATTAGAGGCTATCGCCTCCATGAGTAATTTGGCCTTCTTGATGGTGAGTGACAAGAATGTTCCTCCAGCAGTAGCATCTAGTTGCTCTTGTGCTCCCTTAGATAATCCATGATAAAATCCTTGCATGAGCAACCAATCCTCTATTCCATGATGGGGACAGTCTGAGATGTAATCTTGAAAGCGTTCCCATGCCTCTAGAATTGGTTCATCCCTCTGCTGTTGGAAACAGGTAAATCTTCTCTCTTAAGACACTGGTCTTGCCTGAAGGAAAGAATCTCTCTAGAAAGACCTTTGAACAATCTGTCCATGTCTTGATGTTTTATTGATTTGCATAGAACCACTACTTCGCTTTCCCAGATAACAAGAACGGGAATAGATGAAGAAGTATGATGTCTTGAGCAACATTTTTGATGATGAGTGTGCTCCCAATCTCTAGAAAATTCTAAAGATGAGCACTAGCATCTTCACTTGTCTTTCCACTGAACTAAGTAGCTTGCACCATGTTGATGAGACTTGGTTTGAGCTCAAACTCAAGATTGTTGGTTAGAAGTGTTGGTCCAGTGTGAATGTCCTTCGTGCTTAGAGCAGAGAACTCTCACAGAGTCTTGTCAGCCATGGCTCAGAAATTGGTGTGAAGCTACCTCTTGATTGGTTTGATTGAGATTGATGAACGATGATGACGAATCAAGACCAATCCTGCAATACCCTGTATGTGATATAGACAAAGACAAACAAGGGTAAGCCTGCTTAAGTAGAGGTACCTAGTCATGGTTCTATCTATAAGTATGCATTTGATCAATATCGCTTTAGCTTAGCCTTTCCCTGGCAACGGCGACAAAAATGCTTGTTGACACCTCTTAGCGTCACCATGTAAAACACCAGGTTGTCATCCCTAGTAGTGACATCGAGAGGTGTGGTATTAAATCATGCAACTATCTTTGAAATATAAATGTGTATCCACAAGCGCACAGTTGAAATACTATTGTAGCATTTTATTGGGAGTTAACCCAATTGTTGAATTTATTTAATCCCATGGGAAAGGACAGCTAGAGAATATTGTACTTAGATAGAATCAACATAACAAGGACATACTTATGCAGGGGTAAGCCAAATAGATATATATGATAAGTGTAGGGCAATGATAAATCACTCAGAGATAGAATTAGAAACTCTCTAATATAGCAAGGCAAAAACAGGAGATTAGTTAAGAGATTGAATTCCTATGTAGTGTCAGATTTACTAAATCTTTACATCTACTCTAGTACATTACTTTCATCTATAGCATTGATAACTCTAAAGTACGCACAAGGAACATCACTAGGGAGGTTTATGAACATAGCACATTCCTCCTTCACAACCACATTATGCTAGTCTTATAAACAGGGGGCGGAATACATAGGAATCAACAGGAATGTCACACCCGCGATCTACCACCAAACCTGGCCTACAAGGTGCATTCGTAGGTAGAGCATATCTAAGCACCGTGCTTACATAATATCTACCACTTAACCCACTCGAGTAATGAGCTAAGCGCTTTACGATCATATGGGATAGTTCATCATCAATCAATACCATATCAAGCAAAACACTAGAATAAACTAGGAACTTAATAAACTGAAACATATTAATTAAAAACAAAGTCATAATAAAGAGAGGGATACAAAGCTATACCAGCCTCCTGGATGACGACTCTAGAATCCTGAGCATAGCTCAACTCTACTGAAACCTTGCTAGCTAATGCCTAACTAGAACTTGAAGTATTGGAGTTCTAATCTAATTCTCTGAGGATGGAACCCCTCGCTCTCTCTGAGAGAGGAAATAATGAATTAGAGTTTCTAGGCTCTCCCTCCTAAGGGGTCCTGCCCTCCTTTTATAACCCTGGGCGATGAACGTGAGCCATCGGATCAAATCGATATTGGCGGACGGCTGAGATCTCTCCTCAAAGGCGGTGGAGCAACCTGGGTGAAGCAGGCCGCCAGCGAGCCCTGGGCCAGACCGGCCGGTCCAGGCCCAGACCGGTCAGTCAGGCCTGGTGGCCTCTCGCCCTCCGCTTTGGTGCACTGCCTTCTGGTCTCTTCTAGAATGTTCTGTGTTGCCATGGTGCCCGATTTCCCATTCCTCGCTCCGTTATGCTTCTGGGATTGCGTCTTTTTCGTTATTCTCCTGCAGAAACAGTGAAACACCAAAACTTATGGAATTTAGTTAGTGTAAACCCTATTCCTACGATGATGATCTTCAATGTACCCTCTTTGGTGTTAGGTTGACCTATAGATTTGGTAATTAACAGCCGTCAACACCTCCCGGGTCTCTCACCCTACGGATGAACGAGTAAAGAACTTGGATGTTGTGCGATGAACCACCATCCCTCCCACAACTCTATTCTTAATCATCTAAGTTTATGAACGGTTAAGAACAGAGTTCTATATGCTAAGAACACGATATGAACACTATGAACTAGCAAGCATATCATGAACAAGGCATATGAACTAAAAGTTCTATATTCTATGATCCTATCACACAAACTATTACCTAGTCTAAACAAGATCATAGTATAAGAACTATACTCTAATTCTAGAACATTGCTATATTGATAAAAAGAGAAGAAGATCATAATAGAAAGAATAGTATTCATACCAATAGTAGCCAAGATGTCTCCTCTTACAAGTTGAGCCTTGCTCCTCTACTCCTACTAAGGATAAAGAGAAAAGTGGAGAGGTACACTTGAGAGTACAAGTGAGAGGTGTAGTGTGTGTTGTGTGAAATGAGGAGCTCCACCCTTACTCTTATACTAGCTTGAGGTCGGTTCCAGGGCTGAGGTGAGTAAATGCCTAGCCAAACCGCCTCTACAACCGACCAAGGGAACCGCCAGAGAAGATTGGGCTGGGCCGGCCACCTTCGGGGTGCGCCCGCACCCTGGTGCGCCACACCAAGGGTGGGTCCCCTCAGGCCCAGCCTTGGCCCACTGGTCCTTCTCTCCTTTTGGATCTCTCCCTCGTGGGTTGTTAGCCCAGTTGATATCTTGGATTTGGGCCTTGCTTATTTTGTTAAAATACGCCTTGCCGGAAAGGCGCATTCTCGTGACCTTTTTCTCTATTTCTTGTATGTTTCCTGTAAATCAATAATTCTCCAATACAAGTGGAAATAGGTCAATAGTAAAGGTATATATAAATATATCTATGATAATTCTCCCTTTTTGGATAATAGTTGGCTGTTAAAGTATATCGGTAATTACCGCCAACAGCCCCACACCACCCCTCACTAGGTGGGCCATGGGGCCCACTAGATTTGGCTGCATCCTTCTCATGGGTCCCTTTTGGCCCATCAATCCCATAATTTGTCACCGTTTTTACCTGACATGTGACAGAACTCCCTCTTCTCTGATCAGCGCGTCCTCGCACTGAATGTCAGTCCAATCAGTAATGCCGCATGGAGGATAATTGCTACTCCAAATTTCGCTCCAAAGCTGAAGTTGAAAGTGTCCCAAAGTATGCCCGGTGTTGTTAGCAGAGTTTGCTATGAAAAAGTGGTATTTGATGTTTCCGCAGCACCCACTCACATAGTGATCAAATCTCCCAAAGCTCCCCATTGTGTCACTAGTGCCGGTACTAGAGTGTCCCCGAGACGGTGCCAGACAAATATAAATTCTGCATAATTTTTGGAGGGCTAGCAAATTTGTATATTTGTCCCACATCCACATGCCCTTTGTTATGCCTGCATACTGTCAATTGAACCACCACAATGAGCGATATATAAAAGTGGTGCATCTCAACAAAAAGAAGGTCGCCAAAGATGTGATCTGTTGGAGACATCATATGTGATCCACTGTCCGTTAGCCCAATATTGATATTAGCTACTTGTATATTGAGTTGGCCATTGTCATCATAAAAGATTGTTGTCGCTCCATAGATTTCCTGATGCGGCCACTGCTGTAATAAGCAAGTGAGGAATGCCTGAACTGATGGTGTCGATGTGGTCAAGTGAAATCCCACTGCTAACTACTCTAATAAAATAGGCCAGATGCTGTAAATATCTTATGAAGGAGTGAAGAGGTGGTTGGAATATAATAGCGGTCATCATAGTAAACAACCCCATCACATACCGACCAAGCAGATGCATCTCCAAGGACTCTGATCGTGGCGCTGATCGTCTGTAGTTCCCTGTCATCCAAGGCTACCTGATGTAGGGTGGCAAGAATATTGAAATCTACCCTAGTAGACCTTAGAGCTGGTAGCGCTAGCACTATTAGATGTACCTTCCAGCCCTCATGCTCGTCAGCTAGCAAACTATCATCATTATTCCCCTGGTTGCTACTGACGTCTGAGGCATATCGCTGTGGTGTCGGTAGTTGCCACATCTATCTCCTAGAGATCTACTGATAAGGGAGAAGTCGGATATGCTAGAGTCCCCCACCTAACTGACCATGGTGGCAATTCCTCCTAAGCTTCATAGCCAATTGCTTGGCTGTCTCCAATGATGTCGAAGAAGATGAGACGAGAAGATGGCGCAACACAGGTGGTAATCTTAAAAGAAATATATAGAGTTTCTCAAACTTACTGATATTGGTGGATTGTTTTTCCTGGTTGATGAACTACGTGATGTATTCATCTACTATGTCAATCCATCATGGCCACTCTGCAAAGTTGACCAAATTCACGGCGGAGGATCCACGCAAATAACTCCCAATCGCTTATAGACTTTGCTGCTGAGATTTTCAAAAACCATGCAGAAGCAATATCTGTCAGATGGAAGGCTTCATAGTTTACCTGTTCCTCCTCTAGAACATTATACAAGTAGAATAGAAACTGGATCCTTGACATCTACAGCAATGGATCTGTCTCTCCATTGTACATCGGTGTTATCAGATTGATGCTGTATAGCGGGCGCCATAGCGGAGCATCTGGAACAACACGGTCTATGATCATCGTCGTGGCCTCTTTGATCGCAGTCGTTGCCTCCTTTCAAAGTAGTGGTGCTGGTGTGGAAGTAGTCATGTTGAGCTCCTAAATTCGCATGATATACGAATTTCCATCTATGCCAGCACCATTGATGGGGGCTGGTGAGGTCATCTGTATAGATCCATTCCTCGTAGCATGACGTATCTCCATTATACGGAGGCGGTCGTCGAGGTCTTTGAGGAGACGGTTTATCTTATTGATGTGGTTGCTGAAGGTGACAGTGAAGGCGTCGAGGATCCTCTTGAGCGCAACAAGGGTGGTGGAAACCATGGATTACTCCTGGTCTACTGATACCAGTTGTAACACACTGTTGGTATCTATTAATGCCTACTGAATAATTCTGCAAGCGCACGGATATGTTGTAGCACTTCACCGGATGAATATACCTAATTTTAATATCGAACCTAAAGGAAGATGTGTGAGGGTCTTCTAAACTACAACTTAACCACCTGAGCAGCAAACAAGGCTGTAGAAGATAGGGATATAGAGAAGACAACTAAGGCTTCTAATTCAGGCTCGATATGATTAGAATGTTTTACTGGGGAACTGGATAGAGGAGCATAGATAAAACTGTAACCTGACTACCAATTATTCTTCTGCTCGGTCTACCGACGGGACAGTGGGATATATAAGATTCAACGGAGCTATAAAGTCACCTCCACGAGCTACCACCAAATCCGGACGATAGGGTACATCTACGAGTAACGAAGTCTAAGCACCGCGCTTATACTACGAATACTACTCTAACCCAAGAGCTACAAGGATTAAAGTACTCAAAAGAGTCGCAAACAGGTAAAACAAGATAAACAATGTTACTTGAACTCAGAATTCGATTCCGAAGCAATCTTAGATACAAGCCGTAAAGGTAGCACCGACAGGCCGATACTCCTCCAAAACTCTCTCTTTAACTCTATCTCTCTATTTCTGATAAGAACTAGCTTCTAGAGGTATAGAACTAGCTCTCTCTTAGAATGCTAACTCAAGAGGTCATCCATTCAAGGGACACCTCCCGGGATCCTAATTAGGGTTTCTCACTAGAGCACTTCTTCTTCTGAATGGATCCTCTTCCCCGGGGGGTTGCCTCTCCTTTTATAGCCCTGGTGAATCAACATGAGCCCTTGGATCAATCCTCAAAGACGGTGGAGTAAACCGGGCGAATCGGGCCGCATGAGCAGGGGCAGACCCAGAACCAGCCGGTCGAGGGGGCCGACCCGCGGTCGGCCGGCTGGCGTCCTCTAGTCCTCTGCTTCGGCGTGGTGTCTTCTGGTCCCTTCTGGAATGTTCCTACATAGCCGTGGCGTCTAATCTTGTATTCTATATTGCGTTATAGCCCAAAAGCATGTCATTTCCAGTGTATACCTGCAAAACCATTGATTCACCAAAACTCGTGGAATTCGTTAGTCAAAGCCCTACTTCTAGATAGATGAATTGCTTTTATATTACTTTGGAAGGTTAGTTGACGGTTGGATTTGAACGTTAAGGACCGTCAACAACACCCCCACACTTAGGCTTTTACTCATCCTCGAGAAAAAGTTGGATAACTTCGGACATAACTCTAGACAAAGATATCAACATAGGTTCATTCCTGGTCATTCCTGCACTGTGAGATTCAAAGTGTCTATCATGTAACTTTGAGAAGTTAAAAAGTTGAATAGCTGAACAGATTACCTTTATCTCACTGCCAAGTCCATTGCAGGTTTTTGTAAGTTTTTTGAAATAAAACATAGCTTACCTGCTCCTCGATGTGGTACTCTCAAATCTCTCATTATATGTAGTATTTGTGGATTCTCACTTAGACATGAATGAGTGAATGTCTTTCCTTGCAACCTACCTCTAATAGGCTTATGTGGAGTTTTGAAGGTTTGGCAAGGAGTAGTATACTTACCTTACACGTCACTGAGCCAGCGTAAGAGTCCCAAGGAGAGAGGTGTCAAACTCCTAGATCAAGATGTGCATGTGTGTGGAATATATGGTGGCTATCCTAATTCTACTATGCTTATACTTTGAAGGATATATCTCTCTTGCTTAAATTAGAGTGCTTGGAGACAATGGGCTATTATAGATTTTTCTTTTTTTCTAGAGATCTAGGCATCTAAGTGCCTATTGTTCTTTTTAACAATTGGACCTTTGTCCATTTTCTTTTTTTGAACTCTCTTTTTCTTTTCTTTTTGCATAGCCCATGTCTTCCTGCACAAAAACTTCTTGCAAGACAGAGATTTCTGATAATGTTAGAGCATAAGTGAACGAGATCCTACCAAAAGTCTTTTTAGGTGCGTACTGTCAGTGTAAGAGCAGCACATTTTCTATGTGGATGGAAAAGGTTGCGCCTACCCCCAGTGTAGAGATAGTGCATATATAGAGTGTAAGTGGATCTTGATCTTGGGAGCATGATAAATCTCTACAACACGGGTCTCAAAAGCTAACAGAGCTCAGTGCAAGACAAGTAACTTATGTAGAAAGTTTATGATCATGTATAGCTCTATAGGCATTTAAAGACCACAGAAGAGTAGCATAGCTATTGTTTTTATGTTTTGAAATAAATACTCTAATAACTTAGGTATAGAAATTTAGGTTCTCATATTCTACTATCTCTTACTTGTCAACAACTTAAGAGGCATGGGGTCCCTATAAAGAGTTCCCAACAGCAGCAAGTGTACAGGAAATGAATTATGTGATTCTTGCCTTAAGTCATGACTAAGCTACTCATCCTTGAGGTGTAATCATGTTTCATTAAAAGATATTCAATTAAGCTCAGTGGTAATATATGAGAGTGTTTTTGGAGTACGTACCTGTATGCTTGGTTTTCCTTCAGAGTTCCTGTAAGTTGTCTCCCCCACACTTGTTTCGGTTTCCTTTTATGCACAACAAGGTAGAGACAAAAACAAACATATATCCAAAGAGAGATGATGACTCTAAAGACTCAACTTCTTTATTATCGATAGGCACATTTATTACACAATGAATTAATCGAATTCTAACTTAAGCAAACTAATCTGAATTAACTAACTAATATTTATTACACATGTGCCTACTCATCTCGCCCCCTAGTTCTTCTTCTCTAGCTCCTTGACCCTAGCCTTGAGCGCTTTATTCTTGCTACGCAGCCGCTCATGATTAGCCTCTAGGTTCCCTACACGTTGCACAGTGGTCCCTAGGACCTTCAGTGCATCTGAGAGGGCTTGGGCCTGGAGATCTATTCTAGTCTCTAATGTGGCCAAGGATAGGCGAGGTTGTCTTGGGGCTGGTGCAGTCCTCGCCTTCTTCTTTGGGAGCTCCGGATTGGCTCTTGGCGGTGGATTGAAATTCACATTGCTGGGGTCCACCCGCACACCATCCAGAGTCACTCGGGCCTTCTCAGTGGTGTACTTTGCACCAGTCACCATCCCAAACTTGGTGGTGACTCCTAGCAGACTCTCCCCCTCTCTAGGAGGTAGTAACTTGGTGCCTTGGGGGAGAGCAATGCTAGGTTGACCTGGCTGTCGTGGCTTATCACCTAGGAGTGGTCGATGAGCTGGTGGAGCGATGGCAGGCCTCTTGATAGCCTAGGCGTAGAAGGCCTCCTCCATTGGAGCTCCTCGAGGTCGAGCTCGGACGACCTCCTTCGAGCGCACCGGGATGATCTCCTTCGGGGGCACCACTGCTAGCTGCTTTGGCGGGATGACCGCCCTAGTGGGAGGACGTCCTCTAGCTCTTTGACTGTGTATGGGTGGTTTGGGCTCGCCATTTGGTGAAATGTGGAGAGGTGGAGAGCTTCCTTGCTAAGGGTTGAGAGAGGAGAGCTCTTAGGATGAGAGGAGAATGACCCCAGGGGGTGTTTATATAGTCCTGGTAACTTGAGGTAGGGGGCATTCCATTCTAATCTATCCTAAGCATCTACCGTAAACAGGCGGCGGTGGATTCGCATCGCGGCCGAATATCCAAAACCCCAACGGAACAAGCTACGCACCGGGAGGTGGCGGACTGCGAGGCGGCACAGGGGCAGACCAACCGGTCTGGGGTGGGACCAGCCGGTCCCACCCTGGCCCGGATTCCAGTGCCCTTCCACGGGGTGCTTTCTTGGCCCGTTACCTGTCACGGCCCAATTCACGATGGAGTTTTCAGTTTAATAAATTAGGGGAAAACTAAAAAATAAATTTTATCTAATTCTTCGGGTGGTCTAGAAAGTTCTAGAAAAATCTTAAGGCGTTGGCCATTTACCTTGAATAACGTACCTTCGTTGTTTTGAAGTGTCACTGCTCCGTGTGATGATGCATTTACCATCGTGAATGGTCCTTTCCACTTGCTTCGTAGTTTACCATGCCTAAATAATCTTACCCTGGAGTTGAATAGTAGCACTTTATCTCCAAGGCTAAAGCTCTTCTTCTTGATTTACTTATCATGCCACCTTTTGGTCCTCTCTTTATAGATCTTTGCGTTGTGATATGCCTTTTCTCGTTATTCATCTAATTCTGAGAGTTGCATCTTTCTTCTTGTCCCAGCAGCTTCTAAATCCATATTCCATCTCTTGATTGCCCAATGAGCCTTGAACTCAAGCTCTACTGGTAAGTGACAAGTCTTCTCGTAGACAAGTTGATAAGGTGACATGTCAAGAGGTGTCTTGTATGTTGTTCGGTATGCCTATAATGCATCGGGTAGCTTTTCCTTCTAGACAGTTCCCATCTCGTTGACTGTCTTTTGTAGAATGTTCTTGATTTGCTTATTGAAAGTCTTTGCTTGGCCACTCGTTTGAGGATGATAAGGAGTAGCTACGTAATGTTGGATCCCTTGCTTCGTCAAGTACTTGTGAAAGTCCTTGTCAATGAAGTGAGTTCCTCCATCACTGATCACCATCCTTGGAACACCGAATCTTGGAAATATTGTCTTATGAAATATCTTCTTGGAGTTCTTGGAATTTATAGCTTTGCATGGCATGGCTTCTACCCATTTTGAAACATAGTCAACTGCCACTAAAATGTACTCATAGTTGCCTAATTTTGCATGGCATAGCTTTGCATGTAGTCAATTCTCCAGACATTAAAGAGCTCTATCTGAAGATTATTGGTGAGTGGCATGGCGTCTCTAGAATTGATATTGCTGTGCCTCTGACATGCTCCACATCTTCGGATGAAGTTTCTAGTGTCCTCGTACATGGTTGGCCAAAAGAATCCACTTTGCCAAACCTTTGCATGAGTGCGGAATGCTCCATAATGACCTCTATATGGTGATGAGTGACATCTTTCAATAATCCGTAGTCCTTCCTCAGTGGGTACACATCCTTGGAGCAGTCCATCAGAGTACACTTGGAAGAGGTAAGGATCATCCCATATGTGTAGATGGCTTTCATAGACGAGCTTTCTCCTGTTTGCTCCTGGTGGTACATATCCTGCAACCATAAAATTGACAATATTCGCGTACCAGGGGTCCGATCTGGAGACAGCGTAGAGCGTGTCGTCTCGAAGGGAGTCATTGATTGGTAGTTCCTTCATATTCTTAAACTGCATTCTAGACAAGTGATCGGCAACAGGATTTTCTACTCCCCTTTTATCTTTTATTTTTAAGTCAAATTCTTGGAGTAGCAAAATCCATCTTATGAGTCGAGGTTTAGCATCTTTCTTAGTGAGCAGGTATTTAAGGGCAGCATGATCAGTATAAACAATTACCTTTGCTCCTACTAAGTAAGATCTAAATTTGTCTATAGCAAAAACAATAGCCAGA
Organism: Chrysopogon serrulatus; assembly: GCA_015844335.1. Lineage (NCBI taxonomy): Eukaryota > Viridiplantae > Streptophyta > Magnoliopsida > Poales > Poaceae > Chrysopogon > Chrysopogon serrulatus. The sequence continues at coordinate 39,360 of JADLZL010003454.1, forward strand.
AGCTCTTTTTCAGTAGTTGCATAGTTAAGTTGAGGTCCTGTCAAAGTTTTGCTAGCGTATGCAATTGCGTGATGCCTCTTGTCTTTAGTTTGTCCCAAAATTGCCCCCACAGCATAATCACTTGCATCACACATCAATTCAAAAGGCAATGACCAATCAGAGGGTTGAATGATTGGTGTAGAGATGAGCGCTTTTTTAAGAGTTTCAAAAGCTTCTAAACATGCGTCATCAAATTCAAAGGGAACATCCTTAGCTAACAGGTTTGTTAGAGGTCTAGCAATGTATGAAAAGTTATGTATGAACCGTCGATAAAAACCTGCATGACCTAGGAAGCTTCGAATTCCTTTAACATTAATAGGAGGAGGTAGTTGTTCAATCACTTCAATTTTAGCTTTGTCTACCTCTATCCCTCTTTCGGACACTAGATGTCCAAGCACTATTCCTTCTCTAACCGTGAAATGACATTTTTCCCCATTAAGGACTAAGTGCTTCTCCTCACATCTTTGCAAAACCTTATCTAAGTTTTTAAGGCATTTATCAAAAGTTTTTCCATATACAGAAAAGCCATCCATGAAAACTTCCATTATCACTTCAATCATATTAGAAAATATAGACATCATGCATCTTTGAAATGAAGCTGGAGAATTACATAGTCCAAAAGATATTCTACGATAAGCATAAGTTCCGTATGGATATGTAAAAGTGGTTTTGTTCTGGTCATCTGAATGGATCGGTATTTGATGATATCCAAAATACCCATCAAGAAAACAGAAGAAAGAGTGATTTGCCAACCTCTCCAACATCTCATCAATGAAGGAGAGTGGAAAATGATCTTTCTTTGTTGCCTTGTTAAGCTTTCGGTAATCAATACACATCCGCCATCCAGTGACGGTTCTTTGTGGGATTAATTCATTCTTATCATTTTTAACAACTGTCATGCCTCCCTTCTTAGGCACAACTTGCACAGGGCATACCCACTCGCTGTATGGCACAGGATATATGATCCTGGTCTGTAACAGTTTCAAGACCTTTTTCTTAACAACCTCTCTTATTGTATTATTCAACCTACATTGTAGTTCTCTAGAAGGTGTTATCTCAGGGTCTGTAGGGATGCGATGGGTGCAAAGAACAGGACTGATTCCTTTAAGATCTTGGAGTGAATAGCCAAAAGTAGATCTATGCTTTTCTAGGACTGTAATCAATCAAAAGGTTTCTTCCTCAGAGAGTTTATCATTTATAATCACAGGAGATTCTCGATCATTATTTAGAAAGCATATTTAAGACCACAAGGCAAGGGTTTGAGTTCTATGGGAGGCTTAGGTGGTTCCTCAAGAGGGTCAAGTTCTAGTGCACTATCTCCTTCCTCATCTAGTGGTTCAGAATCATCTTCAAAATCCGGCTCGAGAAGAGGTTCAAAGGATGTCTCTAAGACTTCTTCTATAGGATCAGGCTCAGGAAGTGGCTCAGTCTCATTGTTGAGAGCATGGGTTATGGATATAGGCAGATTAAAATTCTTCCCAAGACTGATGTTTAGATTCCCTTTTTGTCCTTCTTGCAAAAGTCTCTCTATAGGCTGTCCAATCAATATGTCAAACTCTATGACATCAAAGATATAAAAGCTCAAATAAACTCTTATCCCTTTGACATGAATAGATAAGACATAGAGGATTCCCAAACTTGGGAGAACGTGGTCTAAAGAACTTTTCAAAAACTTTGTTGTTGGGGTTAAGGGCATGTCTTTTAAAAGATCTTGAGCATATGTTGTAGACATGATGTTAACTCCCACAACAGGATTGTATACTGCTTTGAAAGAACCCTTGTGGATTTGGCAAGGTATGGTTGTTGAAGTGAAATCAACTCGAATGACATCAGAGGAAAGCTCTGACTCTTCCAACCAATCATTGCTTATAATCGACACAAGCTCTTTAGCATTTTGCTTTAGGAAAGCCTCATTAGAAGGATCTGAGACTTCTTTACTACATGATGATTTCTTAGGCTTCTATGGTCTCCTAATAGTGTAGTAATTCGAGGTGTTTCCATAATCAGTGAATATATCATCCTCGATCTCGAGCATGAAGTCTAGAAGTGAAATCTCTTCCTCCTCCTGTGGTTCAGGCTCATTGATAGTTGTAGGTTGGGATGTGGTCGGTATGGATTCCTAATCAACTATCAAATCCTCTTTCTCTACTGGCTTCTTTAAAGGTGTTTCATTTTCGTGGATCTTTGTAAGGACATCTCTCGCAACATCGGGAGTGATATGCAAGAATGATCCTCCAGAAGCAAGGTTGAGGAATTTAGAAGTTTTTCTATTCAGACCCTTATAGAAATGTTGAAGTAGAACGGGGTCTGGAATGGATAGACTAGGTCTAGAATGAGTAAGATTATTAAAGTGTTTCCAGGCTTTAGTTAGAGTCCCTTTCTTCCCTTGTCTAAAGGATAGAACCTCTAAGCGAAGGTCTACTACTTTAGAGATAGGATAGAATTGAAGGCAGAATTCAGCAGACAATGCTCTCCAGTCAACTTTAACACTCTCAATGTGGAGATCATACCAATGTCTAGCTTCTCCATTAAAAGAGAAAGAAAAAAGCTTTCATCGGATAGTCTCATCAGACATATCCTTGATGCGCAAGCATGCACAGGTTTGCTCGAATTCATTGAGGTGAGAATAAGGGCTAGTATTATCTTCTTTTGAGAAAGATTGGTTTCTGACCATGTCTATTAAACACGGGCGTAGCTCGTAGTCAGAGGTTAAGATAGGCTTTGAGGATGGCTCTGGCTCTAAGTGTAGGCTCATGAAGTTATATTTATAGATAGGCGTAGAATTAAGTTGATCCATTGAAGGATAGAAAAGGTAAAGAGAAATAGAAAAGGTGAAGAGTGATAGTATACAAATAAAAGATAAGATTATGATACAGGTTAAGATAAGTTCAGAGTGATCTCAGCGACGTCTTTCCTGGCAATGGTGCCAGAAATGCTTGTTGGTATCTGTTAATGCCTACTAAATAATTCTGCAAGCTCACGGATACGTTGTAGCACTTCACCGGATGAATATACCCAGTTTTAATATCGAACCCAAAGGAAGATGTGTGAGGGTCTTCTAAACTACAACTTAATCATCTGAGCAGCAAACAAGGCTGTAGAAGATAGGGATATAGAGAAGACAACTAAGGCTTCTAATTCAGACTCAAGTAAGATATGATTAGTATGTTTTACTGGGGAATTGGATAGAGGAGCACAGGCAAAACTGTAACCTAACTACCAATTATTCTCCTGCTCAGCCTAATCCAGACGATAGGGTACATCTACGAGTAACGAAGCCTAAGCACCGCGCTTAAACTACGAATACTACTCTAACCCAAGAGCTACAAGGATTAAAGTACTCAAAAGAGTCGCAAACTGGTAAAACAAGATAAACATTGTTACTTACTTGAACTCAGAAGTCGATTCCGAAGCAAATCTCATATACAAGCCGTAGAGGTAGCACCGATAAGCCGATACTCCTCCAAAACTCTCTCTTTAACTCTATCTCTCTATTTCTGATAAGAACTAGCTTCTAGAGGTATAGAACTAGCTCTCTCTTGGAATGATAACTCGAGAGGTCATCCATTCAAGGGACACCTTCTAGGATCCTAATTAGGGTTTCTCGCTAGAGCTCTTCTTCTTCTGAATGGATCCTCTTCCCAGGGGGGTTGCCTCTCCTTTTATAGCCCTGGTGAATCAACGTGAGCCCTTGGATCAAACCGACATCGGCGGACGGTGGAGATCAATCCTCAAAGGCGGTGGAGTAAACCGGGCGAACCGGGCCGCGAATGGGGTAGGCACCAGACCGGCCGGTCCAGGGCCAGACCGGCCGGTCTGGCCTGGCGTCCTCCGGTCCTCCGCTTCGGCGTGGTGTCTTCTAGTCCCTTCTAGAATGTTCCTACGTAGCCGTGGCGTCCAATCTTGTATTCTATGTTGTGTTATAGCCTAAAAATGTGTCATTTACAGTGTATACCTGCAAAACCATTGATTCACCAAAACTCATGGAATTCATTAGTCAAAGCCCTACTTCTAGGTAGATGAATTGCTTTTATATTACTTTGGAAGGTTAGTTGACGGTTGGATTTGAGCGTTAAGGACCGTCAACACACACGCATCAGGGAGGGTGGTTGGGCTTGATGGAGAGGAAGGAGAGGGGGAGGGAGGGGGGGGGGGAAGGGAAGGGGGGGGGGAGGCGCCGGGGGGGCGGCGTGGTGGCGGCGGGCAGGCGGCGATGGTGGCTAGCACTACTACACAAAAAACTTAACCGAGGCGGTTTTTCTAGGTTAACCGAGGCGTTTTTCCAACCGCCTTGGACATATGGTCACGATTAATCGTGGCCTTAACCAAGGCGGTTGGCCAACCATCTTGGTTAATGTATTAACCAAGGCGGTTACTTTACAAAAACCGCCTCGGTTAATCGAATGCAAAAACAAAAAAAAAGAAAAATCCTAAACCCTAGCCCAAATGGGCTGGATCAGGCCGCCGCCGCCGTGCATCCCCTTCTCGCCGGAGCCGCTGCCGTAGGGTGTCGGAGTCATTTGTGGAGCCGCTCTCGCGCGCTGGATCCGCGGCCGGGGGCCGCTGCTCGCCAGATCCGCCGCGTGGAAGGCCCTCCTCACCCTAGATCTGCTCGTCGGCCGCCCGCTGAGGTGGAGGTGGAGGAGCTCGCCGCCACTGCCCCCTGGATCCACGCCGTGCCGCCGCCTAGTCCGCGTCAACCCTGGATCCACGCTGCGCTGCCACACCTAGAGCTGTCGTGCCGCCGCACCTGCTCCGCGTGCTCTGGGGGGGGCCGAGGGCACGCGCCAGCCGCCTGAGCCGCCGTGCCGCCGCGCCGGTTGCTCCGCGTGGCGCTGGGGGGCCGAGGGCCACGCGCTACCGCGCACGGAGCCGTCGTGCCGCTACGTGGCTGCTCATGGCATCGGGTGCTGATCTGCGCGCGCCGCACCTGGAGCCGCCGAGCCGCCGTGTCGCCGTGTCCGGCCGCGCACGCCGCCGGGGGGCCAGGCCGAGGGTCACCGCGCCGTCCGGGGCTAGGGCCGTGCGCCCCCGCGCAGGGGGAAGTGAGGGAAAGGAGTGAGAGAAGGAGAGCGTGAGAGAGAGAGAGAGGAGAGAAACGATGGCTGTGATGGCTGGGTGGGAGGAGGAAATTGAGAGTTAGGGTTTCAGTTGTCTCCGTATATATAGTAGTAGTTTGTTATTGGGCTTAGATGGGTTGTATGGGCCTAATATTAACGGAGGCGGTTGTTATAATGCAACCGCCTCGGTTAATATATTTATCGAGACGGTTGTGTTATAACAACCGCCTCGGTTAATGTCTATTAACCGAGGCGGTTGGCTTACAAAAAACGCCTCGGTTAATCCATTAACCGAGGCGGTTGGTTTAGATTGACTGCCATGATACCGCCTCGGTTAATCTATTAACCGAGGCGGTTGCCTGACCGGCCACCCAACCTGGACAGCCACCAATTAACCGAGGCGGTTTTCAGCCAAAACCACCTCCGAGGACAAAATCCAAGTGCCTTGCAAAAGATTTTGTGTAGTAGTGTAGGGTGAGGGAAAGAGAGCGCGAGCACGGAAGAATATGATTAAAGAACTTTCGCTCAATTATTTCTTAATTGATCTGATTATAATCTCATAATATTTATAGTCTAAGTGGACTCTAACGGGAAAGTCCTTATCGAACACAAACTTGTGGTGAAGACGGCGGGACGGCGACGATGGCGGCAGGGGCTGGGCAGTTGGCCGCGCGCCTCCTACGCACCCCACGTCGCCTCTTCCTAGGGTGGGCCATGGAGCCCACTGCTTCGGTTGCATCCTCCTTGTGGGCTCCTTTTGGCCCATCAATCCTATAATTTGTTATCACCGTCTTTATTAGACGTGTGACAACTAAGTTACCTAGTTGTTGAATTAAATTAGGCATTTTACAAGTTGTTAGACTAGTTTGGACCTACATGCGAAGTTGTTGTACTAGACTAAGTATTTTATAAGTTGTTAGACTAATTTGCACCCAATGGCTAAGTTATTGTATGGTACATGCAATTTACTCTATTTTAAAATAGTTTAATGATGATATAATCTGTTATATTAATTAAAATTAACATCATTTACATCGTTAAATTGTTTATTAGTGATAGACATAAGTTTAGATTTTTTTCCAAGTACTTTATTCTTTAGGGATATGAATAATATCGAATATTTCATATTTGTCGACTATGGATCCAGGATCGGATAGAGAAAAATCATAAACATAGATTCAGACATGCACATTCGCATACGAATAAGTGTATATCTATATTGACGCTAAAACATATATAAAATCCATTTCTTTCGGATTTTTCAGTATCCATTAAACTAGCCCTTAAGGACTGCATGAGCACAGCACATTGGCGTTGGCTCTTGTTTCTTTTTATTTATCCTCCAAAAAAAGCACCATTAGCCCTAGCGTGTGGCACCACGATGCGTAGGCACACACGGGCACTCCGTACTCCAAGGAGAGTGTCACGACCGTGACCCAGAGGAGGACAAGTGAGTAAGCTGTGTTGGGCTGTAAGACGCTAGTCTCGCTTTGACAGCCTGCGAGCTGAGTTGATGGGCCATTGGGCCATGTAAGCGCCGCGCCTCCATAGTATAAGAGGCGGCGGGCGGTTGATGAACAGTTAAGAAATAACAAACATCTCAAATCGTCCCCAAATTTCCCTCTCGAATTCCCGGCTCTGTTAATGCTTCCTTCCCCAAATTCTCTCTGATCCCTTCCCAATCTCTATTATCCTATCGCTGATCGTAACAATTGGTATCCAGAGCCCGTGATTCTCGGCATCAATTTTTGTTGCCACCAATCGATTTGGGGATTTTCGGTCTGGCTCCAAAGAAGAAAGGACCGTCAATTCAAGCTTGCATGGCGCAGAATCTCGACGAGTTGCATCTGATGATGCGGGGAGATGCTCAACAAGATGGGCAACTTTGAGGTATGGCGCACGACGACGGATGCCTCGCTCGGCACGCTGCTGAGCAAGTCCACAGAGACCACGACACGACTCGCGGAGTTGGAGGCACGTCCACCGCCATCGCCGACGCCACCACCGCAGCAGCAACCACCGCGACCGCCGGTCGGATGGTTGGGCGGCGTCAACCTCAACACAGTTCCACAATCGGGGGGCACTCATCTGCCGCCACCGAGGAGCGGCCCGCCCGAGGCACGGCGGGTGGAGGGATCCTAGGACCCCCTCCACCAATGAACTCATCAGGTACGATTCTGGAACCGTCTCCTCAATCATTTGAGTTTGGTTCGGGATCGGGTTCTCATTCCTCGCGTTCTGGTTCGATGCCCAAAATGGACTTCCCCAAGTTTGATGGAGAGAACCCGCGCCTATGGAGGGAGCAGTGCGAACTCTACTTCGACATCTATGGCGTCAGCGAGGCCATGAAGCACAAATTCACCGCCCTCAATTTTATAGGGCATGCAGCAACTTTGGTTGCGATCAAGACAACTTCGGGGGGTCGTTTTCAATCATGGGAGGCTTTGCAGAAGGCAGTATGCACCCACTTCGATTGGGACATGTACCCTTTGCAGATGAGAAACCTGGAAATCTAAGGCAGACATGAATATCATCTCAAATTTGAGCAATTGGCCCATAATATCCTCTTGTATAACCCATCTTATGACGATGTCTACTTCATCACAAAGTTTCTGGGGGGATTGAAAGAAGAGATCAAAATTCCAATTGCCCTACACCGACCCAAAAATCTGGTAGAAGCCAGTACACTTGCCCTGTTGCAGGAATCTAAGTTGCTTGCTGGCAAGCAGAAGAAGCCTGAGAAAGAATTACCCAAGTTCAGTAGACCAGGAGCAATTGACAGGCCAAGAACAAAGCAGGGAAAGGAGATGAAAGGGGAAGGACAGGGACCAATAATGATTCTACTTGGGCAACACTAAAAAGGAGAAAAGGAAAATTTGAAGGGTTATGCTTGGTGTGGGGAAAAATGGACAGTCAAAACCATCAATACCCCAACAATGTGTCTTTGCATGTGATTCGGGAGAACTGTTTGAAGCATTACAAATTTTAGCCGATCGGGATGAGGATGTTGACAGTGAGCCTGAGTTGGTGGAGGACATAGTGTTAGCAGTGCCAGCCAAGGACAAACAAGGAGAATCAACAGCACTGCCTGGAAATCGTCAGACCATCAGATTCAAAGTTTCCACTGGTAAACAGGAGATGCTAATCCTACTGGATTCAGGCAATTTCAAAACGTTTGTTAGTGAGCAGTTGGTCCAAGCTTGTGGGCTCAAAGTTACACCATGTCTTTGCTATGGCTTTCTCCATACCGATGGATCCCCCAAGGACTCAGTTACCATGGTTAAACCACTGACATGGTTCATGCAGGGTCATACTTTCTCTTATGAGGCAAGGGTTCTACCACTAAAATGCTTTGACATGATCTTAGGGGCTGACTGCTTAGCTGATCACAGTCCTCAGTGGATGGTGAAGTTACCTCATATGGGGCACACAATCCAGTTACAAGGGTTATCACCTCCTAAAACCCCTTGTCAATAGATTGCTCCAAGGAAATTGAAGGGCCTGATAAAAAGAAAAGGATTGTTGTATTGTGTTCAGCTTTGGACTGCTACTGGAGACAACTCAGTGAACATGGTGGAAGAGCAAGGGAAACAACCACCAGTCCCAGAGGCAATGCAATCAGTGATTCAGCAGTTCGGTCATCTATTCCAGGAACCCACTCAGCTACCCCCTGTCAGAGCTCAAGATCACCATATACCTTTGATCCCTGGGGCTAAACCAGTGAATCTGAGGCCTTATAGGTATTCCCCCCAACAGAAGGCTGAGATAGAAAAGCAGATTAAAGAGATGTTAAAGACTGGAGTCATCTCACACAGTTCTAGCCCATTTGGCTCACCAGTTCTCTTGGTCAAGAAGAAGGATGGCTCATGGCGTTTCTATGTGGACTACAGACACTTAAATACCATCACTGTGAAAGACAAGCACCCCCTTCCTATTGTGGATGAGCTGTTGGATGAGTTGTCAGGGGCTAAGTACTTCACAAAGTTGGATCTCAAGTCTGGGTATCACCAAATAAGATTGGCCTGTTCTGATGAGTTTAAAACTGCATTTAAAACTCATGAAGGCTTGTATGAGTTCAAGGTTATGCCCTTTGGCTTAACCAATGCCCCTCGCTACATTTGAGCATAATGAGCAGAATGTTGGTGACTATCTTAGAAAATTTGTCTTTGGTGTTTATGGATGATATTTTGATCTAGAGTCACACTCTAGAGGACCATGTGCAGCATGTCAAGAAGGTGTTGCAGACCTTAGCAGACAACCAGTTTGTTATCAAGGCATCTAAGTGTGAGTTTCCTCAAACAAAACTGGAATACTTGGGCCATTTGATATCTGCAGAAGGAGTAGCCACTGAACCATCAAAAGTGTCAGCAGTAGCCTCTTGGCCTGCACCAAAGTCCTTGAAACAGCTGAGGGGATTTCTGGGACTGACTGGATATTATAGGAGATTCATCAGTCACTATGGCACCATTAGCCGGCCACTGACTCAGTTGCTCAAGAAAAACACAAAGTTTGTGTGGATAGATACTGAACAAATGGCCTTTGACACACTGAAAACGGCTCTGGTTCAGGCACCTGTGTTGGCCTTGTCTGATTTTAGTAGAACATTCACAGTGGAGACTGATGCAAGTGAGGCTAGAATGGGGGCTGTGCTTATGCAGGATGGACACCCAATTTCTTATCACAGCAAAGCATTCTGTGACAAAAATAGAGGATTGTCCACCTATGAAAAAGAATGTACGGCTATGTTACTAGCAGTTGACAAGTGGAGAAGCTACTACAACATCAAGAGTTCATTCTTAAGACTGATCATAAAAGTCTGGTGTTTCTCACTGAGCAAAGAGCTAGCACTAAATTACAGCAGAAAGCAATGCTCAAACTGATGGATCTGAGGTTCAGGATACAATATAAACAGGGTCATACAAATAAAGCTGCTGATGCCTTATCCAGGATGCCTGAGGTGGAATACACTATGGAAGCATTGTCAGTTGTTCAACCAACTTGGCTACAAATTCTGCAGGAAGGGTATGATCAGGATTCTGAAGCTAAGAGCAAAATGGCTGAGTTGAGCATTCAATCTCCAGATGACAAAGGTTATTCATTGGAGAATGGAATCATCAGGTTCAAGAATAGAATCTGGGTTGGGGCAAATGCTTTAGCACAAAGACACATTTTGCAGGCTCTGCAAAGTAGTGCATTGGAGGGACACTCTGGGATTACTGCAACTTACCAGAGGGTCAAATCTATGTTTGCATGGCCTCAGCTCAAGGCTACTGTAACAGACTATGTCCAAGCCTGTCAAACATGTCAACAAGCAAAATCTGAGCATGTTAAAGTACCTGGCCTACTGCAACCCTTACCTGTTCCTACTCAGGCATGGCAGTCAGTGAGCCTTGATTTCATTGAGGGACTGCCCAAATCAAGTTCTTATGATGTTATTTTGGTGGTGATTGATAGATTCTCCAAATATGCTCATTTTGTGCCCTTGCCTCATCCTTACACTGCTTTGCAAGTAGCTTAGATTTACATGAACAACATATACAGATTGCATGGATTGTCCGATTCCATCATCTTTGACAGAGATAGGGTGTTCACTGCTAAGGTGTGGCAAGAGTTGTTCAGGTTGTCAGATACACAACTCCAGATGAGCTCATCCTATCATCCTCAGTCTGATGGACAAACTGAGAGGCTGAATCGGTGTGTTGAAGCCTTCTTAAGGTGTACGGTGCATTCTGCCCCAAATAGTGGAGTAAATGGATAGCTCTTGCGAGAATCTTTGTTATAACACCGGTTTCAATCGGCAATTGGCGGGACACCCTTTGAGGTGTCGTATGGCCACCAACCGAGACATTTTGGGATTGTCCACCCTAAAGATTGTCAAGTACCAGAATTGGAAGATTGGATGGTGCAAAGGAACATGCTGACCCAACCGATCCAACAGCAATTACCGTGCTCAAAGCAAAGGATGAAATCACAAGGCGACAAAAAGAGATCGAGAAAGAATCTTCCGGGGAAGGGGATATGGTTTTCCTCAAGTTGCAACCTCATATACAGTCATCATTGGCCCCAAGAGGTAACAACAAACTTATCTTCAGGTATTATGGACCATACCAGGTGCTGCAGAAAGTTGGATCAGTTGCCTATAATTTGGATTTACCACCACAAGCAAAAATTCATTACGTGGTGCATGTATCTCGACTCAAAAAGCAAATTCCTCCTCGAGGTGCAGAGCTGGATACGAGACATTGGTTCTATTCTGTTGATCCACGAAGATCAGTTAATGCCTATTGCTGTTCTGATCAAAGTTCATTGGGTCTTATTTGGAGCATCGGCGGCCGAGTCAAGGTTCGAGTGGCAAGGGTTGTCACCAGCCCTAGCTACATGGGGTGATATTCATGATCTTCGGCGACAATATCCTGCATCACCAACTTGGGGTCAAGGCGTGTTCAAAGGAAGGGGCAATGTCACGACCGTGACCCGAGGAGGAGGACAAGTGAGTAAGCTGTATTGGGCTGTAAGACGCTAGTCTCGCTTTGACGGCCTGCGAGCCGAGTTGATGGGCCATTGGGCCATGTAAGCGCCGCGCCTCCATAGTATGAGAGGCGGCGGGCGGTTGGTGAACAGTTAAGAAATAACAAACATCTCAAATCGTCCCCAAATTTCCCTCTCGAATTCCCGGCTCTGTTCATGCTTCCTTCCGCAAATTCTCTCTGATCCCTTCCCAATCTCTATTATCCTATCGCTGATCGTAACAGAGAGCGACAGGGCGGTGCAGTGGAGTCCCACGGGTTGCAGAAGAGAACGCGCTGCTGCCATGCCATGCCATGCTGGAGTGCCGGTGGTGCCGGGCCATGCCCAGAGCGCGATCGGCTTTTGTCAGTCATGCAGAGGCAGAGGCCCCGGGCACGGGCACGCAGACGCAGTGCCCATACAGTACGCACTCCAGTGTCCTTGAGTCTTGAGTGTTCGCCACCATCATGATTCATGGCGGTCTGGTGCCTGCGCCACGTCTTACGCGCATGGCAGAGCATTCTTTCCGTTCCTTTCAGTCGTGTCGCGCAATGGCAAAGCGGATCGGCAATTCGAATCCTCGGACCTGCTGCCTGCTAATTGCCTTGCAAAGAAACTTTTATTAGTAGAGTATCAACGTAGTACTAGTATAATCCATGATCCATCTGTGTCTCTGCCTCTCTGGCTATCTGTCAATCGGCTTCGGCTTCGTTCCAAAATCATTGCATGCAGCAAAAGCACCGAGACATGCAGTGTGCACTAGTGCAGCGCGCGAGCGACTGATAGACATGCATTCGGTAAGAGCATTCCAAACAGATTAGCTAAATAAATCATTTTCTATTGTAAATATAGATACTATAGAGATAAAACGTATCCACCACACTCTGCAAACAACTCTCTAAATTTAGTAGCTTTTCATCTCACCTCATTCATTCTCTACTTTTGGATAACATATCTCAACCATATTTTCATAGAGCCTATTGGAGCACTCTGGTATATTTTTTATTAAATTTATTTAGAATGTCGCTAAATCAATAAATTTAACTATTTTTTAGCTAGTCTTTTGAAGATGCTCTAAGAAATATATATGTATATTTTGTTGTCAACATCACACAACCCACATCTATATATATTAGTCTATCTTTCATAGTGTCAGTAGCTAAGACATGGACTACTACTATGTACTATGGCAAGGTGCGCGGCTAGGATTTCTACTTAAGTGTTTCAAATTTCACATAAAAATAAAATTTATATAGGTTTAAAATATAATCGGAGTGGTACGTTATCTATAATTAAAGTCACAAAATAGTTAAATAACAAATTTTTAGCTAATTAGCTCTAAGATATGCATGAAACAAACTAATAAGTAATAAAAATAACTCACAAAATGATATAAAGTTGCTTAGGATTCTTCATGGCTTGGAAGAGGTTGATGATGTCTTTGTCCTTGATTTGCAGATAGAACTCCCACCCAATAAATGTAACCAAGCAATCTCTTCTATTCTTCCGCTCACCTCCTTTTGCTCAAAGAGCACGCATGCACGTACAAGGACAGGCTGATTCTCGGCCGGCCAAGCGCTTGCGAGTGCAATAGACTCACGCCTATGCCGTGGCTTGGGACGGCAGAGGTGGAAGTGAGGTAGCTGCCTGTGCAAGAAATTGAAAAATGGTGGCATGGTCGTTTATAAGTTCGTTGTCTCTCGTCCGGCAGCGCCCATCTTCAACCTAGAGCCTAGAGCCTCCGGACAAGGTGAAATCTTACTCCTGGAGATCTACTCCTCCGTTTGAGCGAAAGAAAGAAGATGAACCGGTCAAGTGAGAAAGCTAGGGAGATAAGGTGAGGTCTTTCTAGTTTTTTCGGGTTGGCATTTTTGTTTTCCTTTCTTTTTGTTACCAGTTGTTACCAGTTCATCAGCTTACGCTTAATCATGCAACAAAAATGGTTAAATAGATAATTGTTTTAAAATCATAGGGATAAAATCACAAAAGTTAAAAGTAGAGATAAAATCACGATTATGTCTAGAATAAGAGTAGAAACATCAAATTCCCTAAATTTCTTACTACCAAACTAAATTTCTTCATAATGCAAATATCTACAAACTAAATTTCTTCATAATGCAAATATCTACAAATAAGAGTAGAAAGGAACCGCCATGGCCCATGGTCAAAACTCAAACCACAAAGCGAAAAACGCCCGTTGGATGCCCTCGGGATTACCAGTCCTGCTGCGTAAACATCGTTCCTGGAGTGCTGCAGGTAAAAGAGGAGCTTTTACTTTTTATCATCTGACAGGATCACAGGATAGCAGGGCTATTAGCAAGCGACAACACTGTAAACCACCGTCAATTACTGTAACACGCTGACGGCGATCCCTCTTTTCTCCATCCACTGCCAAAGAGGACGCGCCGTGGGCCCGCCCAGCCGGTCACATGCATGGGATTTGATTGCGATGACGCTGATGATGTGGCCACCAGATCCAATAGTTACTTTCCTCCGCCGCCCGAAGACAACTGAACTGGGCCCACACCGTACGCAGCACGCCTGACAGATGCTACGGCTAAACAAATCGAGCCGGATGAAGAACCACTAATTTTTATAAATAATAACGTATTATCGATTAGTATCATAATTAGTTTTATCATTGGAAAGATCCTTAGAATCTAGAATTTTTTTAACAAAATTATTTGAAGATATAAAAATTTTTGATTTATTATTTACCTAAACCGTATTTAAAAATCATAACAAATTAAATAAAAATCAGAAAAATACCAAACCAAGTTTGTTGAGCTCTACACGGAAACCTTTAAAACGATGATTTTTTTGGGACAGGAGTAGCCATATCATTATATTTTCATGGAATGCGCCGCCCGAAGACATGGCCCACTGACGGTCCGTGAAAATTATTTTGGGAAAACACCGTAAACGCAGCACGCCTGACAGATGCTACGGCTATACAGTGATCGAGCCGGATGAAGAACCACTCAACCGTATGGATTAGTAACTTAGATCCCGGTACCGGACCGGATCGCCTCTTTATACCATGGTCGTAAAGGACCTTTATGATGATATAATATATACTTAGGCCTTGTTTAGATTACCTCCCAACTTCCAAATTTTTTCACTCTCTCTCCATCACATCAATTTGTACCCGCATGTAAAGAGTATTAAATATAAGTAAAAAAAACTAATTACACAGTTTAGTTGTACACACGAGACGAATCTTTTGAGCCTAGTTGGTCCATGATTGAACAATATTTGCCACATACAAACGAAATGCTACAGGACTTTTCAATCTCTCTCCATCACATCAATTTCTACCCTATATATGGGCGTTAAATGTTAAAAAAAAATAACTAATTGCATGGTTTGGTTGTAAATCACGAGGCGAATCTTTTGAGCCTAGTTGGGCCACGATTGGACAATATTTACCAAATACAAACGAACTGCTACTGAGGACTTTTCAATCTCTCCCTTTCCCCCATCTAAACAAGGCCTTAGGTACTCCTTGCTTTTTTGCGGTCCTGCCGTGAATTTCTCCAATGTTTTCTTGTCTTGAAAAAATATGAAAAATATAGTTTCCTCACCGGCCGTAGTCCTTACTCCTTAGCAGCTATGTTCGGAACAGGAACATGAACAGAAATGAGAACTCAAATTGTTAGCGTTCATGAAATGTAGCTATGTTCCTATTCCCACCGTTAAGCCTTAGTACGTATCAAATATTTTTTCATTCTAAATTATAAATTATTTTAACTTTTTTATAGAGTCAAAACATTTCTAGTTTGACCAAATTCACATAATAAATAATAGCATTTATGATTCTAAATAAATATCATTTATTTTTATAGTATACCTATTTAATGTCATAGATCTTTAATTTTTTTCTGTAATTTTAGTCAAAGTTGAAATACTTTGACTCTTCAAAAACATTGAAATGACTTACAATTTGAGATGGAGGGAGTAGATTTTCTAAGACAACACACACATACGCGAATATAAATTTTGGTATGGCACACAATATTGTTTTCTGAGGTCACGCTATGCAAGCTTCATATATCATACTCATGTATTACACTTGTGTGTATTATTCATATTGATAAAAAAAAAAAGTCTATTCTGGTAATATAGATTATGCTCTAAATCATGGATTACTTAAAAAGTTTTAGACTTTTTGTCATAATTGAAAATCAATGATGTTTTACTTAACAGTTTTTAGAATTTATTTTTCATAATTGTAAATCTTTGATGTTTTTCCATCAAAATGGTGTTTTTTACATGTGTTTCTTAATGTTTACATGCTCTGACATATTCCCTCCATTTCAAAATGTAAGTTATTTTTAGTCCTGACCAAATTAAAATTATGTAGCTTTACGAAATTTATATAAACATATAATAACATCAAAATACTAAATAAATATCAAATGTAAGTTATAATAACATCGGTAATGCTAAACCTCGAAGAGAAGAGGACTCTTCACACAAGAAACCTATTACATGGAGAGCTCCCCAACCACCTTTCTCCTTCTGGTTTGCATAAACTCAAATGAAATGTAGCGCAAAATGAAAAAAAAAAAAAAAAAGACTAGATAAATTGCCCTGTTTCAGCTTATTCTCTCTTACAGAACCAGCTGAAATCAGTTTCAACACACAGAACCTCAAAGCCTGCGTGCCCGTCAATGAAGCCAAAATTTATGATACAGATTAGTGCAAAAAATAAACCGTGAAGACCAATTGTGGCACTAAACGAGGTTAACTGAAAAGCAAGAAATGTCCACACTTCACCACCTACACATGTCAGACCTATTTATTGCCATCTACTGTATCCGTTTCACACTCTCACCTCTCTCTCACCACCCTGCAGCAGGCCAGCAGCAGCTGCAGCTTGCAGCGTTCACTCATTCACTCCCTGGTCTCCCCTCTCTCTTTCACTCCCACAACACAACTGAACCGAACATGCAGGGGCGCAGCAGAGACGCCACCACCGTTGCGGCAGCCGTGGTGTGCGCAGCTGTGCTGCTGCTCGGCGACGCCTGGGCCGTCTCGGCGCAGGCGGTGGCGGCGGCGGCGGCGGCGGCGGCGTCGGAGGAGGACAAGATAAGCGCCCTGCCGGGGCAGCCACCGGTGGGCTTCGCACAGTACTCCGGTTACATCCCGGTGGACGCCGCCGGGAAGCGCTCGCTCTTCTACTACTTCGCCGAGGCGGAGGCGGATCCGGCGGCCAAGCCGCTCGTGCTCTGGCTCAATGGAGGTAAACTTCACTTCACTTGATTGTCGGCACAACTCTGTCACTGTGCTGTGCATATGCTGCTGCATTATTGCCTCCTGCTCCCTGTTCTTGCTGTGGATGATGTTAACCCGGGTGGGATGGGGAAGAAGGGAGCTCAGTTTTCAGTGCAAAAAATGCAGAGGAAGGGAGCTCAGTTTTCAGTGCAAATGCACCTGTGGCCAAATATTTTTGTCTTGTTCTTCCCAAAACAAACATTATTATAAAGAAAAAAGGTCTCATTTTTTAGTAATAGATATAGAGTTAAGAGGTGGGCTTGTGATTTTAATAAGAAAGTAATCCAATTGAAATTGTGAATTGAAAATAGAGTACTAGTTTGCAAATAAGGAAAGGAAAAGGCTCCTAAGATCTTTAGTTCTTTAGGGAGGGAAGGGTATAGGTAGGATGAAAATAGATTCCCTCTAGGATTCTTATCAGGATGACCTGCTTGTCCCCTCTCTTTGTTGTTTTGTGTTCTGCTGATGACAATGCAATGTTTCTTTTCTTGGAGAGAGAGAGTATTTGATTCCCATGCATGTGAATGTAGGGCCTGGCTGTTCATCCGTGGGAGTGGGGGCGTTCTCAGAGAATGGGCCCTTCAGGCCTAGTGGCAATGGGCTAGTAAGGAATGAGTATAGCTGGAACAAAGGTGAGCATGCATTTCTTGCAAGTTGCAGTAACTACACCAAGTAAAACTTTTGGTTTCCTTTGTGGTTGGTCCTTCTTTTTGTGACAAAAAGGGCCAGAAATAAGGAAGTCGTATTAACTTCCCTTTTTGGTACCTGTTTGTTGTTTCAGAGGCCAATATGCTGTATTTGGAGAGCCCTGCAGGGGTTGGCTTTTCCTACTCCACTGATCCTGCCTTCTATGAGGGTGTTGGTGATAGCATGACAGGTGGGTTCTGTCTATGTTTACCAAATCATAGATCATTTCTTTTTTCTGTAGATTTTTTATTTTTACTTGCCGACCAATATAAGTAATTCTTCTTTGGTTGTTTTGAATTTCTGAAGCCAGAGACAATCTGAAGTTCTTGCAAGGCTGGTTTGCCAAGTTCCCACAGTACAAGGGCAGGGACCTGTATATCACAGGAGAGAGCTATGCTGGTAAGTATAGAAGCCATTTGACTCCAGTATTTTAGCATCTGAATTTGTCACTTCATGGATGGTTCATCTCGATCCTGAATAGCATGATGTTTCTCTTTTCAGGCCACTATGTTCCACAATTAGCGCTGCGCATGGTCGAATTCAACGAGGAGGAGAAGCTGTTCAATCTGAAAGGCATTGCTGTAAGCAATTACTGACAAGCTGTTCAATCTTGTGAAAGAAAGAAACCTCAGTTTGTATACAGTCTAGTATTTTACTCTCTCCTATTTTTTCACCTTGGTCATTTGATAATTGATATCCATCCCTACATACATACAAAATATATATATAGCTTGGCAATCCGGTGCTGGAGTTCTCGACGGATTTCAACTCGCGGGCCGAGTTCTTCTGGTCGCACGGCCTCATCTCCGATTCGACCTACCACATGTTCACGACGGTGTGCAACTACTCGCGGTACGTGAGCGAGTACTACCACGGGTCCCTGAGCGCGGCCTGCGACCAGGTGATGAGCCAGGTGACGAAGGAGACCAGCAGGTTCGTCGACAAGTACGACGTCACCCTGGACGTCTGCATCTCGTCGGTGCTGATGCAGTCCCAGATCCTCGCCTCCCCCCCACAGGTCAGTCAGTCAGCTGCCATGGCGCGGCGTTTCACCATTGTTGTTCTTGGTGGTTTGGTTCCTGTAGCTATAGCATTATTGTTGTGTTGCTGAATGATGAGGCCCGTCATGCAAATATGCAATGCAGCAAGGGAGCCGGGAGCTGGACGTGTGCGTGGAGGACGAGACGATGAGCTACCTGAACCGGAAGGACGTGCAGCAGGCGATGCACGCGCGCCTCGGCGGCGGCGTGCAGCGGTGGACGGTGTGTAGCGGCGTCGTGGAGTACAAGCAGCTGGACCTGCAGATCCCGGCGGTGAACACGGTGGGCGCGCTGGTGAAGGCGGGCGTCCCCGTGCTGGTGTACAGCGGCGACCAGGACTCGGTGATCCCGCTGACGGGCAGCCGGACGCTGGTGACCCGGCTGGCCAGCAGGCTCCGCCTCAACACCACGGCGCCGTACGCGCCTGCCTGGTTCCAGGGGAAGCAGGTGGGCGGGTGGACGCAGGTGTTCGGCGCCGGCGCGCTGTCCTTCGCCACCGTGCGCGGCGCGTCCCACGAGGCGCCGTTCTCGCAGCCCGAGCGCTCGCTCGGACTCTTCAGGGCCTTCCTCGCCGGACAGCAGCTGCCGGAGTCGTTCCAGTGACGGAATCACTTGCTTGTGTGTGTGTGTGTACTCCTTCCTTCCTATTGTAAGCGTGTGCAGCCAGCGCAGGTTGCGTTGCCATGTATGTATCGTCATCCGGCAGCTTGAGACTGGCTTCTCCAAGTGTAATCAGGATTCAGGATGAGATTGTGTTGTCAGATTATGATGCGAGTAGAGAACTAGAGATGGCTTTTGGCAGCACGGGCACACGGCAGCAGCATGTTAGTACTAACCAGCGGAACTAAAAGGCATTGGACTTCTCAACAAAAAAACTAAAATTATATTATTTTCTGGACAGAGGGGGCCCACAAGCTATGTAAAATTTGATGATCGCCATTATAATTTTGCTAACTTGGAGATATGCTATCCATTGACACAGAAAATTTGAAGACCGCCATGTTGTTGTCTGCTCGGCTTCCGCGAAGGGAAACAAAACCACTGACCCGAGTAGATTCTTTCGTTCCTATGAAATTGCTTGCCAGTTACAGTACTCCCCAGGAATGCAGTTGCCTTTCCTCCGTTTATGATTCCTACGATTTTCGTATGGTTCCTTCAATCCAATATGCCTTAAAACAAGATGCAACACTCTTGCTCAGGGTGTTTCATTTCATTGGCACTCAAATCACGAGATGAAAGAAACACCTGCAGAGGTTTGCATGAAGGCTGGTGAAAGCATCTAGGCCTCTAGTGGGTTTCGGTGATTAATGACAACGTAAGATTATTGTGACTAACGTGTGTTTTGCAGAAACCGTTTGAGTTAGGTCACGATAATGATGATTGATTGGGCAATCAATGGTATTCATGCCCCGACGATCGAGATCATTTTTGGTTTTCAATGGATGTACGACAAGGTTAAGGACGGCTAGTTCTAAGTGTCGTTTGCCGTTGGAGAGACACTTAGCGTAGTTAGGACTTTATTTTTACCTTTGGCCGTACTATTAAGAGGGGTTTGAATGGGTAACTTGACCTAGGTGAGTCTAGTGAGTTAGATGTGGTGCACACTTGTTCATTCTAGTCCTAGGCAGCCCTAGAATTGGCCCAAAGATCAGTAGAGTCGAAGCCATGCGAAATTAGAAGAGGCCCATTTTGGCTTGTCGGACGGTATGTGGGGTGCCCGGTGTATGTGGGTGCCGGAGTGACCGGACTCGCCCCCGGGCGATTGATAGGACCTTCCGGTGCCATCAGTTCCTGGTCCAGAGTGGACCGGACGCTGGGGTCAGGGCGTCCGGTCACTGTCCAGAGAGGTCCAGAGAAGGAAAATATTGATCGGACGCGTCCGGTCATGGTGGACCGGACTCTGACACGCGTCCGGTTAGTGTGACGACAGTTTGGTACAGTTAGCCGTTAACTGACGACCCGACGTGTCCGGTCACCCGACGGACGCGTCCGGTAGACCTTAAAACAGCTAGAAATAACTCTTCGTGTGGGGGTTTGTGTGGGGGGTATATATACTCCCTTACCTCATTCAATTAAGCTCTCTTGCTCATTTCTACTGCTAAAGAACACCTTGTGAGTGCTTGAGAGTGCAAGAGCCCTAGTGAGGTTGAGAGATTTGCTAATCCATTGCTTAGGACCTTATTAGTGGAAAGAAAGTAGCAAGTGTGCATCCACTCATCTCATTAGGCTAGTCTTGGTTAAGTGAGAGTTCTTGCTTATTACTCTTGGTGATCGACATCACCTAGACGGCTTGGTGGCGATTGGGAGCATAGTGATCATCCGGTGGTGATTGTGGATGGCTCATCTCATCTTGTGAGCGGTTTCAGGGGATTCACCGCGTCGGAGTGACAAAGAATCATCCCGTAGAGAGCACTTGATCCTTGCGCGGATCAAGGGGGAGCTACACACTGGCGGAGCCAGGTGAGGGCCATAGTGGGCCATGGCCCCCCCCCTCCTGCCTTCCGTGATTTTCTGAAGACCATAAGTCTCTGAGCTCTGCAAGTAAGCATGTTACTCGCTCTTGATGATGAGTACGCCGTATGTCTGTGTGCTTTGCCATGCTACCAATGACCCATCGCTCAATACACCGTAGCCTATTTTCTTTCTGCGCTACTGGTCGCCCGAGCCTTGTAAAGAAGTAGCTAATTGAATAATATTTTGTTGTCAATCAAGCATCCCGTTCGGTTGTCTTATATGCCGGACTTATCACCGTTTAAACAAAGTATTTTTCTCTTACAATAAATCAGTTGGCTTATCTTATCAGTTGGCTCATGTGACCAGCCAAGTAAGATCTTTTATTACTTTTTAGAGCAATTTTTATATCTAGTTATCTTGTTATTACTTGTATTTTGTATACTGTGTATGTATTGATATTATTTTCTCTGCTACTTGTATACTATAAATTCAATTGATAAATTGGCCCCCTCTATATTTTACTTCTGGCTCCGCCACTAGAGCTACACCCTTGTACGGGTGCTCCAACGAGGACTAGTGGAGAGTGCCGACTCTCCGATACCTCGGAAAAACATCGCCGCGTTCCTCTCTCTCTCTTTACTTTGAGCATTTACATTCTTACAATTACTTCATGTCTTTACATTGATAGAATTGTCATGCTATAGTATATTTTAAAACTTAGAGAGTATAACTTTTATGTCCTAGAGTCATAAAGAACACACTTAGACATTAAAGGTGAAATGGGCTAAGCGTTAAGCGTTTTTACCGATTAAATTTAAAAATTAAATTTAGAAAAGCCCAATTTACAACCCCTTGATCCTTTCAGCTGGTGTACATCTCATCCAAAGACTAATGGATAGACTTTGTTAGTTATTATTTATTAATATCCAGAAAAAAAAAAAACACCTTCATCCGAGTGTATATAATAGTCTAATTGCTCCAGTCCACTTCCACGTCCGGCTAAAACCAAACAGGACGACCAGCGTATTTCGGCAACAAAATACAGTGCAGACAACAGGACAGCTGCAGCACAAAGACAAATGTCTTACTGAAGTTCAAATTTTGATTCCAAATTTTAGATCCGCAGACCCAAAGGCAGAATGTAGCAATCCACCATTGTTATTCGAAGCTCGAATAAGTGATACCCATACATACGGGACGTAAGTTACTATATAAAGTACAACATCAAACGCAGAGACATCCGTATCTCATTGCTAGCAAGGCCTAATACTACAAAGTGCATCAAACTGAAAATTCCAAGTTTCTTCCAAAAACAAGGCAACTCAAAGTTCTAGCATATATTTCATTCGCTAAATGCTTCTACATCTATTCATTTCCGTCCTACTGCCTTCCAACAAAAAGTAAAATCATGAAAGATAAAGCACCTAATGGGCGGCCAAGTAATGTCAGCCTAATTTTACGATCATGAGGAGCTCAGCTGACTTGTGATTTGTGAAGAAGGCCATATTTTGGACCAAAGATTTTGGCCTCAGTTAAGTACTGAGAGCAGGTTCCAGTGGCTCAGCAACACCGCTACCACCATTCAGGACTATCACCTTGCCATCTGAATCCACATCAACGATGGCAGAGTCACCTTCTTTAACCTCACCAGCCAGCATCTTCTCTGCCAGACTATCCTCCAGAAGCCTCATGATAGCACGCCGCAAAGGTCTGGCACCATAGCTCGGGTTATAACCTTCATCTACAACTCTATCTCGGAACTTCTCAGTGACCTGGAGATTAATGTCCTTTGCCTTCAGCCTGTCAAACACCTCTTTCAGCATTATGTCAGCAATCTCCTTCACCTCCAATTTAGTCAGCTGCCGGAATACAATCATCTCATCCAATCTGTTCAAGAACTCTGGCCGGAAATACTGCTTCAACTCCTCGGTCACCAGGCTCTTGATCCTGTTATAGCTGGTGTCTTTCTCATCATAGTCAAGGTCGAACCCAATCTTGCGACCTCCCTTCTCAATGACACTGCTTCCAACATTAGATGTCATGATCAACAGTGTGTTCTTGAAGTCAACTGTGCGCCCCTTGCTATCAGTTAACCGCCCATCTTCTAAGATCTGAAGCATCATGTTGAAAACATCAGGATGTGCCTTCTCAATCTCATCAAAGAGAACAACTGTGTAAGGGCGGCGACGGACTGCTTCAGTTAGTTGGCCTCCCTCAGTGTAGCCAACATAACCTGGAGGTGATCCAATGAGTTTGGAGACAGTATGTCTCTCCATGAACTCACTCATGTCAAGCCTGATCATAGCCTCCTCCGAGCCAAAGTAGTAGGCTGCCAGAGCCTTTGCTAGCTCTGATTTGCCAACTCCAGTCGGTCCAGAGAATATGAAGCTGGCGATTGGCCTATTTGGATTCTTGAGGCCAACACGAGCACGGCGGATAGCACGGCTAATAGCTTTGACAGCCTCATCCTGGCCAATGATACGTGTATGCAGTGTCTCTTCCATCTTTAGGAGACGGTCAGACTCATCAGATGACACTTTCTCCACAGGAATTCCAGTCCAAGAGGAGACAATATGTTGAATGTCCGCCTCAGTAACAAGAGGACCGACTTCACCAGATTCAGTCTCTGCTTTAATCATTTCCTTGCTCTTGTCAATAATGGCTGTAATTTGAGCCTTCAGCTCCATTTCTCGGTCCCTTAATTCGCCAGCCTATCAGGAAACAATTATGATAAGATAACAGGGACAGCATTTAGATATAGTATAGCTAGGTGAGGATTCACATAAAAATTCTGGTTGCACTAGAGCCTTTGTGCGGCATTCAGAGCTATTTTTCACCATGGCCAATATAGTCAAAATGATTAGTTCATTAGTTCAACTCACAGAAACAGTAATTGTAAGATAGCATGAATATGTGGACACACTAGAATTAGTCCACAGTCCATGAAAGATCCAGACTGCATGTTTGCCTTATAAACTTTTCCATAGAACTCAGCATTTTCTATTGCTACGTGAAAATAGTAGGATTAGTTTAAGTAAACAATTAAGGGCAGTTGGTTTGTGCCCAGGGGATCCAATATCCCTTGTAGCAAAAGTACTTATAGCCCAACATGTTGCAATGATTCAATTTTACATAAACATCACGTGTGCTGTAAAAGTTAAGTGGAGCTGTTAAAATTTTCAAATTCAAATTCATCTGCAAAATCAAGATTGGAAAAAAAAACAAGTCTACTGTTAGCATATGACAAACAATGCCAGATTGACTGCTTGTCTATTTTGTTTATTGACATCTTGAGATAATTTGAATTAAAAATTTCAAGTGTACTTATCGTTGTGTACCATGCGATGTTTTTATGAATTTTTGTAACATTACATCATGCCATGTTTGCTAATGGGGATGCTGGAACCCATAGACACAACATCCATAGTCAAACAATAGTATACCTTCTCAAAATCTTGGCCGCGTACAGCCTCGTTTTTCTGCTTGGTAATCTGCCGCAGCTCTTTGTCCAGCTCTTTGGCTTCATCAGGGAGCTATAACACACAAAGCTCACAATCAGCAAGAACAATGCAGCAAACATTGTAGTCTGAAAAAATCATCGTTCAATACCTGGGCATGCCTCAGCCTAACACGGGATCCAGCTTCATCAATCAAGTCAATGGCCTTGTCAGGCAGGAAACGGTCACTGAAAGAAATAAAAGCAATATAAATTTCTATTTAAATCACAATCAAATGATTGACCTGCTTGATAAAAAAATATGTCATTTCTCTAGAATATTTTCTTAAAAAAACTAAACTACCATCCGTCCCTCCATTCCTCCCCATGTTTTTGTTCAGCTATAATCATAATAATATTTGACTGGCACAGAAAATGTACATGAAATCCTTGAAGGTGGCAAATATAAGTTGCTCAAAATCCAAACTTGATCATTCAAATTACATTTTGGTAGCAAATTATGAAACCAAAATAAATAACACCACCATTGCCATGTCCATGTGACTTCAAAAAAACGGGAAAAGTCAAGTGGATATATAACAAACTACAATCAAGTATTCTTATTGGTGATGGAAAATCTACAAGTCTGCAGGCCATTCACTTATTCACCTCAGAATATCCAAGGGAAATGCAACAAAACTGCCACTTTACGAGTAAGTGATTACCACAGATCAAAGCGCAATATATGTCAACAACACCATGGTCAAGTCAAACTAACTTTATAGATAAAAATGCAGCCACTAGGGAAAACCTACTGCCAGCAATGATGCTGATTAGTACGGACATAATATAATAAAAAAAATTATAAAAGTTCATGCTAATAAAAAGTATAATGCATTGCAAACCTGATATACTGATAAGACAACTGTGCTGCAGCAACTAGAGCTTCATCTGTGTATCGCAGCTTATGATGGAGTTCATATCTCTCACGAAGTCCTCTTAAGATCTGTATTGTTTCATCGACAGTAGGCTCAGGAACCTTAACTGGCTGAAACCTTCTTTCCAAGGCAGGATCTTTCTCAATATGCTTCCTATACTCATCGAGCGTTGTGGCACCAATGCACTACATAGACAAAATCATCAGGAATGTGGTTAATTTGGGAAAATTACAGAACTCTGAAGTCAGTCTAGATGAGGGCTTTGGGACCTTATCCTTCTCCAAAATAAATCATACATATGAGCTAATAAGATATAACATAATGCTAGAAGCACCAGAGTTCAGACTCAGAAAAATATACCTGCAGTTCACCTCTTGCAAGAGCTGGCTTCAAAATATTAGCAGCATCAATTGCACCTTCTGCTGCACCTGCTCCAATCAGTGTGTGCACTTCATCAATAAAGAGAATAATGTCTTCATTTTGCTTAATTTCCTCCATAAGTTTCTTTAGTCTCTCTTCAAACTCTCCACGGTATTTGGTGCCAGCAACAAGGAGCCCCATGTCAAGAGTAATAACCTAATCACAGGGAGGAATAAATACTGCTCAGTCCCAGAAACAATAAAAGGGTGAACAGGAACACCTGATTAAAAGTTCCAAAAAGTTTTGTTCTCTTTTCACCAACATCTGATGTCAGATATAAGTACAGATCCAAGCAATCCCACTAAAGGCAGTCAACCCAGCAAAGTAAATTCACGAAATAATCTGGGCTGGACATGTCACATATGCAGTAACCCAGCAAACGAGCCTTTTTTTTTTATACATTTTCAACTACTTTTCTAAATTAATACAACATTATCTGCTACTTTTGTAAACGAACACAGTGAATTCAGCCCCAAGAGAATTGGAAGAAATGCAGTAATACTGCTAATCATCTACACTAGAATAGACGGGAAAAAAACATTACAAGCGCCACAGGTTGGTCCAAACAAACCTTTTTTCCTTCAATTGTTTCAGGAACATCCCCATTGGCAATACGTTGAGCAAGCCCCTCAGCAATAGCAGTCTTGCCAACACCAGGCTCCCCAATTAGGCAGGGGTTGTTCTTTGTCCTCCTGCCCAAAATCTGAGTAACACGCTCAATCTGATCCCGTCTACCAACAACTGGGTCCAACTTGCCCTGTAGAAGACATTGACAATTATTTGTCTTTACTAGATACTTACACAAAAGAACAAGTAAATTGGGGAAAGAGGAAATACCTCCTCAGCTAATTTCGTCAAATTAGTACCATATTCTTCAAGTGTGGGCATCTTCTGGCCACTGCTTCCTCCACCAACTCCAGCCCCAACAGCTTCTGTGCTTTCTCCAACCATTCTAATGACCTGAACATCATGTCAAATATCAGTCCCTGCACAATTTTGGTTCAAAAAAATTGGGTAATAAAAACATCAATAAAATAGAATTGCCTGGGTACGAATGTTGTTTGGATCAGCACCAAGGCTTTCAAGCACACGAGCAGCAACACCTTCACCCTCACGAAGTAGCCCAAGGAGTAAGTGTTCAGATCCTATATAGTTATGCCCTGAGAAACCAAACACGGAAGAATATAAGTGAGAAAATTATGCACATATTGTTTTACAACAAACTACTAATCCCTCCCACAGGTGGCATATTTTGAAACTCGAAATGGTAAATAGCTAACCAACTCATAAGGCTTGTTTTAATCTTATAATAACACAACAATCTGACAGTGATATGATAAAGCATCAGTTGAGCTCAAGAAGGGCTAAAATTTCAGCATTTTTTTTCTCAAAAATGCAGGAGAGCTGCGCATCGTTATATTAAAAGGGGTAAGAGCCCAAACAACTCCACAAAGACCACAAACATGCACTCACGCCCCAACAGTTTAAAATGTTACATACGCAACCACGAAAAATCACACAAAAGGCAACCACTACTGAGCTAAACACTATAACTACCGGGGAGGAGAGCAGTCAAGCATGATAGCCTTCGAGCCCCTGCCATAGACCACAAAGGCGCTCCTCACTGATCGAGAATAATATAACAGTTATCATTTCATGCTTGTGCACCTTATCTAAAATTCTAAATACAGTATAGCAATAGAGCATTACGGTATGTATCAATAATGTAGCATTATAGTGCCTGATTTCTACTCAAACCCCACGTGATTTAATGGTCGCCGTACTAATTTGGCATCATTCTGGATCAATAATTAGTTACATATTCAAGCATATCTGCACATGTTAGTGATCAACCTACAATGTATCATTATCAAGTATCAACAAACAAAAACGAAGTGTATTGCAAGTCTATGAGAAAGCCAGAACAGGGTACCATACCAGAACAGAAAAACAAGAGTTAACTATAGACAACTAGCAAGAATTGTTTAAGGACCAGACAAGCCCATTTGATGTCGCTTGGTTTCAACTGAACCAAAACAAATACAAATCAGCATCATCTTCAAGAAAAATACAATAATTAGCATTCCACGGTTCTTTGCAACTTATAGTGTAATGCTACATAAAAGAACATCACACTGTGTTATACTGAGCTATTATGGTAGTGCTTTCTTTCTACTCAAATCACATACAACGGCCACAAATTTCATTTATATTTCTTAATGGGCAATCAGTAAACAAACATACACTAGCATTTTGCATGTCCAGTACAAAATGGGAAGAAGAATACAATGCCATACCAGGAATACAAGAATTTACACTGATTTGATTAAAATTTTCAAGGTGCACCAACAAAGCCACAAAAAGTAGTCAGATAAAATTATAGGTAAATACATTAACCAACCAAACCTAATAACATAAAATGAAATAACTGCATAGATAGGTGAAGATAATACCAAGCTGACGAGCTTCTTCAAGGGACAATTCCAATACACGTTTTGCACGAGGCGTGAATGGGATTTCAACAGCCACAAACCCACTGCCACGTCCAATTATCTTCTCAACTTCAACTCGGGCATCCTTAAGATTGATTCCCATAGACTTCAGAACCTTCGCCGCAATTCCCGTGCCCTCACCAATAAGCCCCAGCAAAATCTGCTCTGTCCCAACAAAGTTGTGTCCCAGGCGCCTTGCCTCCTCCTGCGCAAGCATAATGACCTTGATTGCTTTCTCAGTAAAGCGCTCAAACATGGCTCGAACCACCCCTCTTGAGGCCGACCCGCGTGGCCTTGCAATCTGACTTGCCACGATCGATCCGAAGTCACGCTTGATCACGGACCTCGTGTCCAGAAAGTTTGTCTGACGCAGCCCTTGGAAGCCACCAAGAGTAAGAGTCCTTGTTGGCATATTCCGCACCATTGTAGCATTGGTTCTGGCCCTTGCACGCGCGCGGAACCGGCCTGAGCCGCTTTTGTAAACAGTTGGAACAATCGCAGACTGAACTAGGGCGCCCTCCATGTTGAACTAGCAAAAGGCAATCCCAGGCCTGTATCTACCAGCCCTGCAAATTTGTAAAGAGAACTAAGTAAAAGAGTAAGGGGAATATCATAAAATGTTTATGCAGATGCAGGAAACCAAACTATTTCACATGCAAGAAAAGAGTTTGCAATTAAATCTGAAGGTGGCAAGGATTCACAATACAATAGCAACCACCATACTGAAACAATTGAAGGTCTCGAATAGATTATATTTCCTCGAATCGACTCTACAGCCTTTCTGTGCCGACATAGGCGCGCAGGCTTTAGAATCCCACATCGATTTACCCCTCCAGGCTCCAGCCGCCGTTCTGCGTTACTAACTTCAACGAAACAGAATCGAGAGATATGGTTGCTGGTTGAGGCAACAAGACGCCCTCTAAATCGCATCAGCAGAACCTCAAATAGGCAGCGTCTAGCCTAGGCGACGCACATCAAAAGCGACGCCACCGGAACCATCCTCGCTACAAACCAGAAAAGCACCCGCGGATGCGCCGTGCAGGTGAGCCAGGGGACGAGCCGGCGGGACCAATTCCATCCAACGAGTCCTCGCCCCCAACCCCGACGCACCGACAGACACCCTTCACATATTCAGGACATGGGAACGGGGAGATTACCGCGCCGAGTTTCGTCTCCGGAGAGGGGGGGGCGGGAGCGTGCGCCGGCGGAAGCGTCCCGAGCCTGCGCCGGCGAGGCGGGCGCGCCCTAGGCGGGGGAGGAGGAGTTGGCGGAGGAGACGAGAGGGAGGGGTGGCTGCGTGCCCTGCCGCGGTGCTTGGGAATAGAGTGGGGGAGGGGTCAGAAGATAAGGAGAGGAGGAAGGCGACGCGAGAGAGAGCTTGCGCTGCGTTGGTGGAGTGTGGTCGTACGCCATCCCATCTCGACACGGGTTTTTCTTTCTCGTCTTTGCTCGCGTGCGCGGCCCACTTATCCCAACGACGGCCCAACTCTGTCCAGCGGGCCACCTTGCCATCAACATTTTATTTCAGCCTGGCTAGACGGAAATCTACCTATACTCCTAATAATACTCCTAATAATATACTCCTAATCCCGTATACCATCTCCCCACACTCAGACCACTGTAGACGAACAGTACCCCCTCACAGATTCACTGTTCCCGCGACAGTGCTCCTCCCCCTCACATAGCACTGTTCCAGTAACAGTGGTTACGAACAGTGCACTTTCTCTTCTTTTTTTTTTTTTTTTTTTTTCAGATTTCTCCCCTCCCATCTCTATTTTTTTTTTCAGATTTTCCCCTCCCTTTTCTTTTTACCTACACCTTTCATCCTAAATAACAAATTGCAAATACTCATATTTTTTCTTCACTGTTCCCGCGACAGTGCTCCTCCCCCTCACCTAGCACTGTTCCAGGAACAGTGGTTATGAACAGTGCACTTCCTCTTTTTTTTCAGATTTCTCCCCTCCCATCTCTATTTTTTTTTTCAGATTTTCCCCTCCCTTTTCTTTTTACCTACACCTTTCATCCTAAATAACAAATAGCAAATACTCATATTTTTTCTTCTACTTATTTCTTTCCCTCGCTTCCTTCCTTCTTAAAATTACTTTCAAAATGCAAAAGCTCACCATAAAAAACTAATTTTTCTAAAAAACAAACCCAAAAATTACCATTGCACAATTTTAATCATCCTCTTAAATTAAAACAACATCATACTATAGTTAATTCTTTCTTTCACCCTAAATCGCAAACACTCCTGTTTAAAATTTTTTTTCACTTATTCCTTTTCCTCGCCTCCTTTCTTTTTAGATTTACTTTTCAAATGCAACACCTCATCATAAAGAAATAATTTCCTCCAAAAATTTATCATTTCCTAATTTCGATCTTCATCTCAAATTAAAATAATATCATACTACAATCAAGTATACCCTTACTTCTTCACAAACTTATAGAATATATACTTAACCAAAAGTCTTCCTATACATCCTTACAGTATTACAAACAACAATTACTTACAACAAAGCCATATACTACACCAATCACTACCACCCGCGGCAACGCGCGGGCTATTGCCTAGTTTGCGAAAGTAGACATGTTTAGAGAGCTCCGTCCAACTTCATGGCAGAGGACCACCTGTTTGGCTGCACCTAGCTAAAGTTTAGCTAGCTAAAATTTTAAAGTAAAACTTTAGCTAGCTAAAAGTTTTCTAGCTAAACTTTATTTGGAGTGTTTGGATACTCCAGAGCATCTCCAACAACTTGGTAAAATTGACTTGCCAAATCTTGTGGTTTGACAAGTTGCTATTTTTTTGGCAAGTGAAAAAAAGCCCTCTCTCCAACAATTTGCTATTCCAACTTGGTAAACTTGAAAAAAAGTAAGCCCACCGGTATAAAATCCACCCGATAGTAATCTATTTCTGTATGAGCCCTTGCTCATCGTCTACCTCCATTCGCGGAGCAGAGGACCGGCCGCCGGGCTCGGTTCCCGGTGGGTGGTCGGTGAAGCGGCGGCGCTGGGGTTATCCTGCCCACGCCGCCGCCCCGGGTGAGCCGGGGCGCGGCTTGCGAGCCCCGGCTAGCTGCCCTCGCGACGACTAGCCTGTCGAGAAAAAAAGCAAGTAGCGTCTGGCGCTTCCCGCCCCACACAATTACAGCATAAAAAAATCTGTCGGCAACCCACGCTCCTTCTTCTCCACCATTCGTTTGTCTTCCGGAAACCGCATGGCCATCGAGATAAAAAAAGAAAAAAAAAAAAGGCATGGCCTTCCCCAAATCCTTTCTCCACCAAAGCGAACGAGCAGTCTTCGGCGGCGAAGGCAAGTGCGGCCATGCCCGTCCCGCGGGCTCGGCGGAAGCGGCCACCATGGAGAGGGGGGGCGCTGCGATGAGCTCGAGCCAACTGGCGGCGAACTCCATGCCCGGCAGCCAGCGCCGCTACCGAAGCGGCCACGGGGAGCACGCCATGGGCTTAGCTTCGTCGCCAGCGAGGCCGCCGCCCGGGACCAAAGCCCGATGGCAGAGCTCGGACGCTGCCCCGGCCGGGGCGCATCTCGCGGGGGGGCCGGGCGGGGCCGTCTTCGCTGTCCGGCGGGGGCCCCCGGCCGACCGAGGCGCATCCTCGCGTGAGTCCAACACCGAGGAGCCTCGCGCAGGTGGAGAGGAACGCCGAGGAGCCTCGTGCAGGCGGAGAGGATGTGGCGGAGTCGCAAGGGCGATAACAAGTCGCTCAAGCCGCAAGGAAGAATACGCTGTGAGACCACGAGATAGCAAGTGCGGAAAAATACCAAGTTGGTTTGAGGAGTTGTTGGAGAAGGAATTTTGTGATTTTGCCAAAGTTATAAGAATAGCAACCTATTTTAAGGAGTTGTTGGAGATGCTCTAGACTAAGCTAAAGTTTAGCTAACTTTAGTTAGGTGAAAGTAGCTAAACCCAGTTAAAGTTTAGCTACTCTTTTAGCTGGACTGTTTGGATGTCTAGCAGCTAAATTTAGCCAGCTAAAGTTTAGTTAGTGCATCAAACAGGCCCTTAGTAGTTCTTGTTTTTACTCTGTATTTTTTTTGATCGGCTGAAGCAGGCCGTTTTAGTTTAGTAACAACGTGCTCGAGCATAAAATAGTGCTGTAATGACAAGACTATAGCCTATTGAAGATGACACCTGAGAGCTGAGGCAAACATGCTCGCTAGCCTCCACAACTGGCCCTGTTATGACTGTTTGGATGCGATTACAAGCAGATCATCGATGGCTCAATCACGCTAAACAATTTGTGTTGTGGACAATTTTCTCTAGTGCATGTGACTTAGCTACCCTAAGTTTCAGTGGAACCAGTCGCAAAAAAAAAAAGTTTCAGTGGAACCTCAAATTTATGTATCAACATGGATACGTGGCAGCGGTACTACCGCACGATCAGCATAGAATCTTATCCAAATAGTGATTTTACTCTCTCATATATGATATTTAGGATTCCATCATCACCTCAACTTCTAAAATTATTTGTTTTTGCACCCTAAACGATTTAGATCATGCTTTTTTTTCTTTTAGTTAACATGGCACCACGTTAGCCACGAAGGCACAATCCAAGCATGTGACTACCTTGATAGTCCATGAGTAAACTAGACTATAAATATGTTTTTTAAGAAAAAACACATCCCAATTCTGCACGAAGACAGTTCGTTTGGTTTACATTTAATTCGAAAGCCTGGCTAGCTTTCTCAGCTAGACTAGACTTCACCAGCTTGGCACGAGCCAATAATCGCTTTTTTGGTTAGAGTGATTATTGCTTAAATCTGGCTAAGTTTTGATGTGTTTGGCGAGCTGATTTGACTTGAATAGAATCATCTTATCTTTGTGTTGGTAAAGTTACTCTTTCAAGCATTCCATCAAATAAGTATGGTGCATCACACTTGACAGCTTCGATAGATCGAATAGCACGGTGTGTGACAGAACCGACCAATCCATTCGAGATTAAGCATAATTTGACAAAAGTTTAAATATAAACCCTACTTTATATTGAATTCTAAACCCTTTTAAGTCAATTTTAGAATCCCTTAACAAACATAGGTGTTGCACACATAGAACTTGCAATTTCTTATGCTCATGATTTTATGCATAATGATGCGTTATGCAAAATGAAAATGCAAAGCAATCGTGTTTAACATTAGAATGTTACAGCTCCTCCCCCTTAATAAAATCTCGTCCCGAGATTTCGCAGACGCAATACCATTGTTCATAAAAGGCGGGATACTTGGTACAAAGGAAATCTTCTCGCTCCCAAGTAGCATCATCTTCGGTATGGTTGCTCCACAAAACTTTGTAGAATTTCACAATCCTACTTGGTCACTCTTTCAGATTCTTCTAAAAACTCGAATCGGTTGCTCTTTATATGTAAGATCTGATTCTAGTTTAATGTCATCCAAATTGACTTCTTCGGTGGGTGCTTTCAAGCACTTCTTTAGTTGGGAGACATGGAAGACGTTAAACACTGCACTCATGCTAGGTGGAAGTTGCAAAGCATATGCCACTTTTCCTTTGCGAGCTATGATCCCGAAGCGAGATAAAACACAAGCTCTTAACATGTCTTCTAGAATTTGATTTACCCGCTCAACTTGACCAGAAGTTTAAGGATGATATGCAGAACTTCGATTAGCTTGGTACCAAGATAATTATGAAGGTGCTCCCAAAATCGAGCCATGAATTGTGAACCTCTATCAGATATGATGGTTTTTGGAACGCCATGCAAACGCAAAATCTGTGAGATATACAAATCTGCATATTGTTCCGCGGTGTATCCAAATTTAACAGGTAAAAAGTGAGCTGTTTTAGTGAGACGGTCCACAATTACCCATATAGAATTATATCCCTTTTGTGTTCTAGGAAGACCAGTTATAAAGTCCATACCTATTTCTTCCCATTTCCATTTAGGAATAGATAAGGATTGGAGTAGTCCAGCGGGTCGCAAATGATCTGCTTTTACTCTTCCACACACATCACAGTGGGCAACATACCTTGCTATTTCCTTTTTCATTTTGGTCCACCAATACTTGGGTTTCAAATCTTGATACATTTTACTACTACCCGGATGGATGGATAGATTAGAGAGATGAGCTTCAGATAAAATTTGATCTTTCAATCTCTCGTCTTTAGGAACTACCAAGCGATCATCGAACCATAATACTCCATTTTCATCTACTCGGAAATGCTTGGTTTCCTTTCCTTGAATCTTTTGCTTGATGTGAAAAATACCCACATCGGTCTTTTGACCTTCAATAATTTGGCTTTCTAGATTGCAACTAACCACGATATTATAGATCACTGCGGGATGCATAAGATTGAAAGTTTCTCAGGAGAGTAACTCCATATAGTTGCAATGAGCTTTTTTACGCTAAGAGCATCGGCCACTACATTAGCCTTTCTGGATGATAATGCACTTCCAAATTATAATCTTTGATCAATTCCAACCATCTTCTACGCCTCATATTTAACTCCTACTGGGTGAAGATGTATTTAAGGCTCTTGTGATCGGTGTAGATATGGCATAATTTTCCCAATAGATAATGCCTCCGGATCCTCAAAGCATGTACCACCGCGGCCGGTTCTAGATCATGAGTAGGATAATTAAATTCATGCTTTCGAAGTTGTCGCGAAGCATAGGCAATGACTCGACCTTCCCGCATTAGGGCCGGCCGAGACCAATGCCCGAAGCATCGCAATAAACATCGAAAGGCTTTGTTATGTCAGGTTGTGCCAACACAGGAGCGGTAGTTAGTAACTTCTTCAAAGTGCAGAAAGCGGCTTCACACTCTGGTGTCCACACAAACTTCTCATTCTTTTGAAGCAATCGTGTCATGGGTTTAACAACCTTTGAAAAAAATCTGGAATGAATCGCCTATAATAACCGGCTAATCCCGAGGAAACTCGGATTTCTCGAGACAAAGTGGTTGGAGCTTTCCAATTCAACACTTCTGAACTTTCTCGGGTTTTCTTGATATACCATTTTCTAATAGCACATGTCCCAAAAATTTGACCTCACGGAGCCAAAACTCACATTTACTAAACTTAGCATATAATTTGTGTTCCCCGAGCACGGTTAGTACTATTCTCGGATGCTCAAAGATGATCTTCATCATTTTCGAGTATACCAAGTATATCATCAATAAATACCACAACAAACTTGTCCAACTCGGCATGAAGACTGAATTCATCAAGTACATAAAATGAGCAGGTGCATTTGTAAGACCGAAAAGACATTACCAAGTACTCAAATAGACCATATCGGGTGACAAAAGTCTTTTTTGGGATGTCCTCCGGTCGGATTCTCGATTTGGTGATAGCCCGATCTCAAATCAATCTTGAGAAAACCTTGGCCCTACTCAATTGGTCAAATAGGATATCAATATGGGGAAGTGGATATTTATTTTTAATGGTCACTGCATTAAGTGGTCGGTAATCAACACACATGCAGAGTGTCATCCTTTTTCTTCACAAATAAGGCGGGGCATCCCCATGGAGATGTACTTGGCCCGATAAATTTCTTCATCAACAGTTCTGTATTTGTTTCTTCAATTCAACCAACTCATCGGGCGGCATTCTATATGGCCTTCTAGAGATAGGAGTGGTGCGGTACAAGATCAATAGCAAATTGAACATCTCTCTCGGTGGTAAACACGGTAAATCATCGGGAAATACGTCCCGAAAAATCACATACCACTTTGGAATATCTTCTAACTTGATGGTCTTGGTAGCAAAAGATGAATTTCTAAGATTAGGATCCATAGAAAATGACACATCTAAGGTACCATTGCCCTCGGTGAATTTAACTTGAGCATTACTGTTGGGCACATTGATAGTTACTTCATATTCCTTCATCCAGTTTGTGCCTAGAATAACATCCAAACCCAAGTTGGGCAACACGATGAGGTGTGCCAAAAATTTCTTTCCTCCAATCTCAATTATAACATTCCAAACTATGTGTTTGGTGGATGTCTCACCCCAATTGAGTTGATCGAGAAACCCATTCTTCATTGTATCAATTTGGAACCGATGCTTAGATGCAAAAGCTTGACTTATAAATGAATGTGATGATCCGAGTCAAACAAGACACATGCAGGAATTTGATTCACTAGAAATACACCCATGATCCTTCGGTTTCTCCTACCGGAATTTCCTCCATGGTAGTATAATGCACACATCCCACACGTACACTTGAAACCTGCTTCTTATAGTTTGGGAATGAAAAATTATCCTTCTGCTTTTGCTGGACCGGCTGGTTTTGTGATGCTGGTGCATAATTTTGAATCTTTTGGACTCGTTCTTCAGCTTGCTTCACAAAATCAATACCGTAGTACCTCCTCTCCCCGGGTTCCACCCAGTTTAAGGGGACAGTTATACTTAATCTCGAATGGATTGGTCGGTTCTGTCACACGGTGTGTCGATGGTGGTGGCATAGCCCAGTGGCATCATGTTGGCACAGCAGAATCCCACATGAATAGCAACCTCAAACGGCGACCTCGGTGCGGACGGCAAGCTCATTGCATGGTCAATGTCGTGGCCTCATGGCTATCACAAGTGCAACTTGTGCGAGCTCCGTCGCCGTCCTCGTGTGGCCTCATCTTCCTCTCCCCCTGTCGGCCCTGTAGCCTCATACAGTTCTCTACGTGAAGATTAGCACCGCTTCCATTCTTGGTGTGTGGAACAAGCAGCCCTGCATCTCGAACTCAACTGCTACATGCTCGTGGAAGTACAAACGCCCACACATGCTACTCTTCAACTCTTCACCACCTCTTCCTGTGCATTGTGCCCACAAGCCTCATGAATCACACAATACAACTGTCGTTGCGGGGGGGAGGGGGGGGCCTTGGATGTAATGATAGTAGTCGGGTCGAAACAACCGACCACGAGCTCTACATGAGTAGGGAAAACTCCCGGCTTGACGACACGCGGATGCAGAGGAGCTGACCTGGGAAGCAGGTGGTCAGCGCGTGAGAGCTGACGGGAGGCAGGTACAGTGCGCACGCAGAGGCATGGAAAGGTGACACGAGCAGACTCGAGCACTACTTGGAGCCTAGCTTTCGCCGAAACGGTCGCTCACCCCATTTTCGGTTGGACAGGCTAACACATAGTCTGTGGCCTTAGCAAGTCAGGCTAACGAGCCCAACCAGGCAACCAAATAGGCCAAAACTTCCTTTCCTAAAGCCTGTACAACTGTTGGTCACCAAACACACCCTATATTATTTATGCCATTCTGAGTTACACAGTAGTTAGAGATAGATCACTTAGGTCGTCACAGAACAAAAATGCAGCGAGGACATCACACTTACTTGGTGAAGTACGGAGAGGTTTACAAGCAAATTATCAAAGGATAGCTATCGTGCTTAGGCTTTAGGCTTTATGTGACAAGGAATGTCTGGTCTTTTATCAAACTAGCAAACAAAAGGTTTATGAGCAAACCACCAAAGAATAGTTATCGTGCTTACGTGATAAAGAACGGCTAATTTCAAGCCCTAAAAGGAACCCACCTGGACAAGGACATCGTTAATTAGGTCGTCTTATATTGACCGGCAAGCCTATGACGCCATCCTAAGTCGTCTGATCAAGGGATGAACAACGATAGTGATAGAACTAAGGGGCCAAGAGGGATTGTATAGCCCGCAAAAGATGAACTCGAACCCCCTCAAACTAGACGTAGGGCTCCACCTGCACTAGACTAATTTTTCTATGTCTTTGATTGCTAGCATCGTCTCCTTAAGCAGTGTCTTTGATTTGCTAGCATCGTCTCCTTAAGCAGCGCAACACTAAATTTACTTGGCAATTTACAAAACAACACTGATCGACAATCCTGGCTGGGCATGCATGTTAGCGTCTTGCCAATGGACATGAAATAGCTAGAATTCATTGATGTTGTAAAATGATTTGTTTCGTCTTAATGAAATAAAGGGTATATACCCTTTTGAAAAACATAAAACAACTCTCCTCTTAGCATCAAAGGCGCGCGTCTGGTAACATGTTCAAAATTTGAAGAGATGGATGAAAATGATGGTTGTGTTCTTTGATAAATTGTACATTCTATATACACACATACCCAATGGCGACTTGCCTTGTCCTTGGCTCAATGTCACTGACGTCTCTGTACGTCTACTCTAGAACTGCTATTAGTTGTTGCTAATGGCCAGATTAAGGGTTTGTTTTGCTACATTGACACTAAAAATTAGTAGCTAAAATTAATTCTAATGGATCCAAACAAACTTAATAAACCTGCTAACTATTAGTTAGTTCCTCTTCTACTCGAAGTAGTAGTGTACTTAGCTGCGAACGGGCCGGACTGCGTGCACACGGCTCAGATAGGCACCACAACCAAAACCGATCACGGCTCCCTCCCGAATCCGTGAAATCCGCATCGCCGCCTCCGTCTTCTCCTACCGCCTTCTCCTCCTCGCCCGCACCGTTTCCCAAACCCTCCGGCCCCACCTGGAACCCAACCCACGAGAGGGAGCCGATCCCAGCCGAACGAACTCCCGAGAAGCTTTCCGGAAGGCCGCGCCGTCGATGGCGGCCGAGGGCGGCGGCGGCGGCGGCGGCGGCCCAGAGACGTTCGAGGCGCGGGTGAAGCGCCTGTTCGGGTCGCGCCTCTTCGACGCCGTCCCGGACTCCTCCTTCCCGACGGCCTCCTGGTCCGTGGCCGCGGGCGACGTCGAGCGCCACCGCTGGGCGAAGCCGTCGGAGGCACGCGACGCGGAGGAGGAGGCGGCGGGGAAGGCCGGCCGCGGGGACTCGCCCTGCGCCTCCGCGTTCTACGACGCCAACGGGTGCCTCCGCGGCCGGAGGCGCAGGTCCAAGCAGGAGGAGTTCGAGGGCGACCTCGA
The DNA here is from genome assembly GCA_015844335.1 of Chrysopogon serrulatus. Lineage (NCBI taxonomy): Eukaryota > Viridiplantae > Streptophyta > Magnoliopsida > Poales > Poaceae > Chrysopogon > Chrysopogon serrulatus. Next base: position 78,559 of record JADLZL010003454.1, read on the forward strand.
CGACCTAGATGAAGACGACGACGAGGACGGGGGGAAGGAGGGGAAGGCGACGGCACTGGACGAGGAGGAGGAGGGGGTTAGGGTTAACATCGGCCTCGACCCCACCCTAGATCGGGAGGTGAGTAATTGATTTATTATTTGATTTGGCCAGTTGGTTGTTGTTCTCCATACGCTGTTCTTACGATATATCATAATTGATGATTGGCAGTTTGTTGGAGTTAAGCTGTGAAGTAAAGATTAGGATCAAAGAAACATTTTCACCTAGGATTTGTTGCCTCCTAACTAACTAGGGTTCTGCATGATTTGGATAAACAATAGGTGAAGATGATCAGAGCTTTTGTTGGCCATTTCCTCAGTGGTCTGTGCCATAGTTCCATGCTGTTGCTTGGATGCACGTCTTGATGGCTCAGAGCACGGGCCAATGTGTATTAGATTAATTTAATTTATTGGTTCATTAGGCTTCTGTCGTGTGCCCTTTTGTGTCTTCCAGTTTCCCGTCTCTCTTGGGTTTCATCTCTAGCCTACCCCAACTTGCTTGGGATAAAAGGCTTTGTTGTTGTTGTTGTTGTTGTGGTTCATTAGGCTCTCTGGCACCTTTTTCTCTTTATTTGAGGGGGAGCATGTTGCATTTCCTCTTGGTTATTGATGAGTTCTTTGTAGTAGTTAATGATAAGAGTAATTGACTAACTAGATATTGTAGTTTCAGCGTGATATACGCTTGACCTGGAAACACCTGAAGTAACTTGGACATGTCTTGAATGTTTCTTCATGGTCGGTCACTATGGGTTATCATGTCTATTATATCTGTCTCCTTGGTTTGTTTCTAGTGGATTGTTATATCTTATACAAGAGTTGTTTTTTACAGGAAGAGGAGGACAAGTATGACAGAGAGGCCTTTGGTAGAGAGGAGGCTGCTGACCGCGTGTACATGCACGATATAATGGATGACGGTATAAACATGAGCATCAACAGTATAGTCCCTGACCTCCTTGATGATTCCATTGAAGAGGTGTACCGTTTTAAGAAGGATCCTCGGGCAGATATGAGGGCAGCTTCTGCAAGACTCAGAGAAGACGATGGTTCTGCTAAAGATGGTAACTCTCACTATGCCACTCAAGCCAAGGAGTTCCCCAATGTAGGGTTTCAGACAAAGAAAGCTGTGGAGGAAGTCAATGTAAAACCTATACTGAAGAGGAAGGAGGAGCAAGCTGATTTAAAACCAAGGAAACGTGTCAGGTTCGATCCTAATGTTAAGGATCGGGAGTCGGATATATTTGAACATGATGAAGATTCTCCAATGGTTCCTCAATCCATGGATGTAGTCACGGAGAACGAGAGCATGTCCACTCTGTCTGCATCTCCTGGGGTTCCTGACTATGTAAGGAACCCTTCAAAGTACACCCGCTACACCCTGGATGTACCAGAGTCTAATGATGACTCTAACAGGGCAGCTCTTGCTGACTTGCATGATCTGTTAGGGAGATCAGGTCCAAACAGGGTACATTCTGAGGCACCTGTTGAGATTCCTAGCTCGGTCACATTCATCCCTCGCAAGAAGTCAGTCGATGCCATGGCAGTGGATGAGGGTCCGAGGGCTATTAATTCCAACTCATCTGTGATTGGTATGATGGCAGGTGCCTCTGATGAACCTGATCAATGCGAGATGGATGAAGATGACACTAAATCGCCATCAGCGCCACAGATGCATACAAACTCAAAGACAAGCTCCCGTCGTTACAGGTCAAGTAGAACAGATGATGATGAGTGAAACTGAGGATCCGAGGGTCCCTAGTCTGATGTTTTTTTTAAGAATTTTACTAGTTCCAGAATACCCTATGTAAATCAGGATATATTTTGTGTTCTTGCACTTTGATCTTGTGATCTGAGCTAACCAGCTATGTTTAAGTACATTTCCCTATGTTCTCTGTTGTTCTGTAGTTTCTTATACTGGGAGCCATAGAGGATGTCAATATCAATAATTTCAAGAAACTTGAGTTGTCTTAGCTGAAAGCACTAAACCATCTGTTTCATTCCGATTGTGTCAGATGATATGAACCTTTTCCTTCTGTCAGTTTATTGTGCTTGCAGAAATCAAAACCGTAGATTTTCTATCATCAGAAATGCACTTCCATTCCTCTGTAAAAACGAGCCAGCAGAATACACAGTTTTGGGGGCCATAGGGGGCATACAAGAAAACTAGAGTCAGCAGAATACACAGTTTTGGGGCCATAGGGCATACAGATACATTATCCCATGGGTTAAAAAATAGGCATCCCATTTCAGGTTTCTGACCAAATTTCAGAACCAATTCATCCACAATAACAACAGGATGCCAAGAACCAATCTGTACATTCTTGCAGCGATTATTTACTGAGCTCAAGACATAGAGTGGTGCTACAGCTTATCAGCAATTCTGTAGAGGGCATCAGCCACCTTGCCAAGCACACCAAGCAGGCTGCCCACTTGATCCCTCCTCTGCTCCCTGTCGAGTCGGCTGTTGATGTTCTGCGCCTCTAGCTGTGCTGCCACCATCTGACTGCTCCGGTCTAGGATTTCAACCAGCTGCCCCTGCAGGCTGGTCGCGGCTCTTCCAGAGGCATTGTCGTCGCTGCGCTGCCTCTTCTGCCCGCACTGCGCTGGTGAGTCCTCGGTGATCTGCTCCGGCTGCTTTTCTTTTGATGTGCCTGCTGTTCGGAAACATGGATGGCTGTTAGGTATGAAACCTGAACTTCTCAAGCTTTATCATGTGAATTCTACTGCTGTTATTTTTGTTCTGCGCTGCATGTCTGAACCGTTTGATTCTAGTGGAAATTGTATTAGTTAATTATATTTTTATGTGTGTTACAATAGAAGGTAATATACTTGAAGAGAAAGACTGAATAGGAAGGAACAGCCCTTAGATCATCTCCAACCAAAGAAAGACTGAATAGGAAGGAACAGCCCTTAGATCATCTCCAACCAATCTCCTATACCTTAAAACTAGCATTTTAGGAGGAGTTGCTACAGATCTCCTGTCTCATTTCCTATTATACATATAGTTTCTAAGAGAGATCCTAAAACCAGCCCCCTCCCCTTAACCCTAAAGAAATATAGTTGTTCTAAAATTTTAGATAATCTGCTGCTTCAATGCTCTCCTATTTGCTGAAATGGTTTTAGGATACTCTCCTCTAAGAACTTATAGAAGATCTGGTAAAGTTGCTCCTCCATCATTTCAGAATCATTCAAAAAAATTGAAAATAGTATTGTCGAAGATATGGATGTTTCTCAAATCTCCACGTGTCTATACGGTAATGGGATTGAGCAACCGGATACAGATAGGGGTGGGGGTGGGGGATCACAAAGTAACCATTTGTTCTTGGGTATTAGCTAGAAAAGGACCCCAGTCAACATATTGCTTTTGTGAGCATTGATTCTGAGTCAGCACTGCCTGATGTTTACACAATTCTTTTTTATAATAATAAGTTCGAACTTGGTAAACTATATATTGTGCCATGAAGAGTTCGATAGTTTCAGAAGTAATCGGTTCTGATCAAAAAAGAAAAAGAACAGACAACTCAGTCTCATACAGCTTTCAAACAGCACAAGAATGTTCACACCCAAAAAAAAAAGCAAGCTAGTGTTTTGCAGTGTTAGGACCCATGAGAAATGCTAGCCTCGAACTTGTGTTCTGCTTGGAATCGCAGGATTTTTCATGGCATGATTGTTACAGCCTTTGGATTTAAATAAAATTTTAGAAGGCATGAAGTGAATTGTCGCGACCGTTCAAAATTAAGATTTCTTTCTGTACTATGCTATGGCTGATCAAGCCAAACCAATGGAACAGTAAAACTTTCTGCAGAGTACCTTGCTCGGAGCTCGCTTGCCTGGGCACATCAGCCGTCTTCTCTGAAACTGTACCAAAACAGCAAAATGCAAAGCTTTGTCAGGTAAGTAACAATCCAAATACCAAAGTACATCCAACTATCCAAGTGACAAAAAGGGAAAATTAAAGCGAAGAAAAACAAGGGGGAAATTTGTGTATGCTTTGAGCTTTGTCGTTAGCACTTGCTGGAACAGAAACTCAGTCGTTTCCCCAAAAGGAAGAAAGGGTTCGTCAATTCAGAGCCACGAAAATGTTTCTTCTTTGTAATGAGCAGGCAGTTCAAGAAGCAACTGCTCATCAAGGAAAGCATGTTCATTGCACGCGGAAAGCATTAAAGACACGAGTTGAAACTCTGCGACGCGGAAAAGGTGACAATTTTACGCCAAGACAAGAAGAAGCAGTGAAAAGGGAACAAAAAGGCTCACCGCGCACTGAAAGAGAGGAGGCACGCGCCATTTCAAGGAAGACGAATGGAACAGCTTGCTCACCGGAGATCGGCACGGCCACCGCAGCCGGCGGCGCCGGTGTCTGTGCCGGCGTCGGCGTCGGCGTCGGACTTGGCGTCGCCGCGTCGTCGTCTTGGTCATCCTCGTCCTCAGACGAGGAGAAGAGCCCGCTCCCTTCGACGCCGCGGCCAGCGCGAAGCACCTCCTTGGCTTCCTCCTCCTTGCCCTCCACGCCCTCTACCGCCGCTGCAGCCGCATTCGCGGCGGCGCCGCCGCCGGCGCGGCCCTCGAGGATGTCGTAGACCTCGCGGTCGAAGAAGCCCGGGAGCCGCCTCTCCCGGCGCGCGTCGTTGCGCATGGCCCAGAAGGAGGCCTCCTTCCGGGCCGCGTAGCCGCGCTCCCACTCCCTGATCTTCTTGTAGTCGCCGGCGAGGTTGCTCCAGCGCTTGCGGCACTGGACGGGGCCACGGTCCACGCCGTGGCGCCGGCAGTACTCCGCCACCGCCGCCCACTTGGTCGGCTCCGCCCCGGCGCCGCCTGCGCCGTCGCCTCCCCGCACCCGGCCCCGGCCGCGCCCGCGCCCGCTCCTCTCCACCACACGCTTCCCCTCGATGAGCACCAGTATCTCCTGCCGCGTCCACCGCGGCAGCCGCGACCCGCGCCCCGTTCCCACGCCTCTGGCCTCGCCGGCGCCGGCGTTTGACATGCCGCCTGGCGCACGCACGGCGGCGAGCTCTCGCTCCTTCTTGTGCCTTCTTGGCCCTGGCCCCAAAAAAGAAGAGTCGCCGGTGCAGCTAGCTGGACAACAGAGACGCAAGGGACGAGGAGGGGGTGATGAGCCCCTGAATGAACATGAACTCTAAAGCTGGGGGATTAGGAGGGAGCCAGCGAGCTAATCAGGGTTAAGGACTTTGATTAAGGGTTGGTTAGTGGAGGCTCCTCTCCTCTCCTCTCCTCTCATCCATCCCATTTCTCAAACCAAAGACTTGTAGTGGAAAAGGAAAAAAAAAAAAAAGGCAGGGAGTGGTTTGCAGCTTGCAAGGGTTTGACAAGTGGATTAAGGAAAAGGGTAGCTACAGGCAAGCAATGAGTGTGAGTGATTAGGAAAGGAGGAGGAGGAAGGCTAGGGGATTTATTTTATTTTATTTTATTTATTTATTGTATAGGGAGGAAGAATTAGCAAGTGGGGGCTCCAACAGCAACAGGGGCAGGGTAGGTGTTGGAGGCCTAGCTTAGCTAACCTACCGTCTCTCTCAATCTCAATTCTTGAGCAATAGTAGGAGTAGGGTGGGGAACAGTTTGTGGGAGTGGGAACTGTTGTGATCTCGACTTCAGCCCTTTCCTCATCTCTTAATCTAGGGTGGTGAATATTTTCTGTGGATTTCAAGCTTGGGAACCCTTTTTTGTGGCCTCTTTCGTATGTTTCTGAAGGGTCTGTTTGGACTTTAAATTACATGGTACCACATAAAAGAAAAGGCTTTGGATGCCATCTCCCTGAAAATTTCACTATTGATTTTGGCACTATTGACATCCTATGACAAAATATTGTCCTGGGGCACCAGATTTGTGAGATCTGAGATGACATCGCTCCCTCTGCATTATTTGCGGTCACTCTGTCAGCGTAGGCAAGTATCGTATTGGAATGGCGTTCGTTTAATTTCTTGCGTGCTAGTAGCTTGAGTTGCTTTGCTTGCGGACTCTCTGTCAGTGTGGTGTGGACGACTTTTTTTTTTTTTTGAAAATAAGGTGTGGACGACTTGGCTACGGATAAGGCAATCAAGAAGCGTTGCGGATATGTCAGGTCGCTGTTAAGGCCAACCTATATACAGCGCCACTTCTCTATATGGTTTTCTGTCTTTTCTCAGTCAAGGAAATCGAGGGGCATAAGCATAAACCTCTGGTTTTCGTTTACATATAAACAAATAAACTAAGTCTGGGTTGGATCGTCGAGTATTTGTTGAGAAGCTACCATGCATTTATGATGCCTTCTTTTTATCGCAAGATATTTAGTTTCCCTCCGTTTTAATTCTAACAACAATTTTTTTCTAAAAAGCAATTATGACAGTTTCTTTTTTCACTACAGCAGATTTTTACATACTTTAACTTTTCATATCATATGATTTTTTTAATCCAATGTACTCCCTCTGTCCCTAAAAGCTTTAACTCCCAAAATCCATATCAGTCAAACATTTTTCAAATACGATTAGAAGGATAGAAAGGCGATGAGAATGAGAAAAGAAAACTAAAATATTTTATTTTAATAAGTTCCTCTTTTTTGCAATTTTTCTATTATTAATTTCATTCATTTTTCATAGATCTAGAAATTTATTCTAGATCTATAAAAATAGTATTCTATAAAAAATCTTTATTTTGTAAATAAAAAGTTTGACCAATTTTATAGAAAAGAGCATTAATATCTATAACATAAAATAAGTATTCTATTATATTATATGATAAATTTAATAGTACTAATTTGATACAATATATCTTAGCGTTTTCTCTAGAAGTTCGGTTTAAGTTTGAGAATTTTACTTAAAACAATTTTAGAGGTTGAAGCTTTCAGAGACAAAGGGAGTTATATACACCCTCAAACTTAAATAACAGTACTGGTGTTATATACCTTCAACTACTCATCCTCTAAAAACACCCTCAAACTTAAATAATGGACAAATTATCCCTTCAACTTTCAAAACCAGATAGAATACCCCTTGATTATTTGAAAGTGATTTTCTAGGTGGTTTTGGCAACATGGCAATGAGACTCACATGTCAGTAGCCTCTCATTCTTTTACGTTAAAAAATATTTTTTATTAAGTCGGAGGAATATAAACTTTATACCGACATTACAAAGTTTGATACAACATACAACTTTGTAATTTTTTAATCTAAGATCTTTTAGAGGCTCAAATATTTTTAAAAACTTATCAAAATTTTAAATTTCTCAAATGACCTAGGATGTTGACATGGTATATACCAGAGTTGTAACTCTCATTGTGATCTAGAATTTTGTTATTAATAAATGTTGTTTTACCTAAGATCATTTAGAGGTCTTAATATTTATTTTAAATTTCTTATTTTTTTAATTTTTCAAACAACCTTAGATGTTGACATGGAATATAAAAAATTAAAGAATTAAATGTGATCTATAACTTTTTAGTTGATAGATTTTCTTATGAGATTGCTTAGAGCCTTAGAGGTTGATTTTTCACATTTTAAAGTTAATCTTTTTGAAAGTTTCAAATAACCTCAGCCATTGACATGATTTATAGTGAAGGTAGATCTTGATGTGATCTATAACTTTGTAGTCGAACCTTTTCTATTTGAGATCGTTCAAAGACCCAAATATTTATTTTAAGTTCATTGATTATTAAATTATTTTTTATAATTTTAAAATGATCACGGATGGAGACACACTCATTACCAAATTTATAGGGCTTGTGAGATCTAAAATTTTGACTTGAAAACTCATTTGACATTATTTAGAAGGTCGAATATTCAATAAAATATGATATAACTAAAGAAACTAAAGATATATGGGCCTACATACCAAATCAGCACCACCAACGAAATCACTCTAAACTCTTTTGGTAAAGAGCATATCAAAACAAGCTCTTAGGAGGTAGTTTGTCCAATTTTGAAAAAGTTTGTCCAATTTTGAAAGTTAATAGGGTTGGAGCCTAGAATAAGCTCTAGGCTTCTATTTTCCTAAAGCGAAGTTCGTAAAGATGTACATGTTTGGATAGCCAAGTTAAGAGTGAATTTTAAAAAGAAGAAGAAATGAAATAGTCTCAAATGGTAGACAACAGTGCCACCTAGACTTCTAGCTAAGGGCAATCTTAGTGAAGATTCTAATTTTATGTTCTCAGGATTGTTATTGTCATATAGAATGAAATGAAACTTAGATAAAGCACCTGCTCTCAACGCAAAGTTTTATTTGATAGTTTTATAGACATTTTAACTCTATGACTCATAGAGAGCTGGTAATTATACTAAGAGAGTTTTGTCTTCGTAAACTCACTTCTATCTCTTTATTAAAACAATGTCATGTCGTCAAAAAAAATATATACATGTCAGGCTACGAAATGCAGATAAGCCTCTGACTGAGACTGACCTAAGAGCTAGAGTGGTACGTCCATCTCCTAATCCTAAGTAAAACAGTGAAAGGACGATGATGATAAAGCTAAAAATCCCGGCACGTGCTTAATTAGATCGATCGATGAGGACTAAACGAGGCGGCCGGACATGTTCCGTATACGCAAGCACCACACAGGCACACCAAGCACACCCATACCGGGTGGGGTTGGCTTTGCGTTTGCGTCCGTCCACTCCAGGCTCCACGACGATGCGACGCGATGGGATGCGATGCGACGCGATGGATCCGGCCGCATGGACCGACCGGTGCACGATTGGGAGCGGAGCGAGGAGGAGGAGGAGCCCTTTTTGTGAGTTGCTTTCGCTCGCTCGATTTCGGTTTCGTCCCATCCAATCGGCAGCCGCTGCTGGTCCCGATCGAGACACCCGTTGTTGCTGCTGTTTCGCTCGCCTGTCCGTCGTCCTAGGCTCCGCTGCGGGAGGGGTCGACGACGCTCTCACTCGATCACTCGGAGATTCTAAAACAGGGACACGGCTGGGTCTGTCGAGGGGCACGATATCCACCCGACTAGAGGTAGCATCTCTGCCAAAAATTCTCTCTTTAATTACCTAACTGTTATTATACTAAAACAAGTATTATTCAGTATTCATAGTACTGACACGTACTAAGTATTATTTGGTATTTGTGATTAGTTTCAACTACCAGGTGCAGAATATAAGATGTATAATAGCACTGCAGTATACATACATATATAATGTCTACTTTCTACCTCAACAAACCACCGTCACACTACCACATATGTGGTATATAAAACACCATGCTTGTTTTTATTGTTTATATGTGTCCCCGGCCTAGGTTTCTTTTTTTATTTTTAATACAATTGACAAGAAATTTTTTCCCTAGGAATCTATTGATAAAAATAAAGCTCATAATTCTTCTAGAGGCACAATTGGCTAACTATTCTAGCTTGTCGTATCAAGAAGGCAACCCTAGCATGACACGTTATAGTCTTATTCATGTTCCCATATCAGCAAAACTAAGACCCTATATGGCAGACCTGCCAAGCTAATTTTCTACTAAATTCAGAAGAAGCTCTCTGGTTAACAATATTCTAGAGAGTAGTTCTCTACTGATTCTATGAATTGATTCGATGATCTGGCAAACAATATTTCAGATGAGATAAAAGTTAATATAATTTGTTTTAAAAACCCTCATACTAGTAGAGTTACGAGTACACAAATCGGAAGAGTTACAAGTTTACTGATAAGCTAAGTGTAAAGCTACAAGCTCACAGATCAATCTTCAATGACATGTTCATAGATCAATTACAACATCCACCATGGGATTAGGATCTCACTCTCACCACACACAACACATAGAGAGAAGGAACTGAGACTAGGACTTCTAGAGGGAGGACCTTGCCTCATCCTCTTTATGGGATAGATATATATCGCAATTCACATAGGATGGATCCAACCAGCGCGTTGAGTATGAGAGTCAAGCCATCGAGGAGGCATATTTGCCCACAGTACTGTTGACGGTAGATAACGATCATTTTTAACCGTCAACTAAATGCATAAAAGGGATCACCACTAGAAAACATAGGTGTTATAACTGACAATTTCCATGAGTTTTGGTGATTTCACCTTTTCTGCAGGATTATTCCAGAAAAGAGAATTTGGAGGATTTAATTGTAAGATTTACACGAAACTTAACCGCGACAGAAAATATCGCCAAAAGGATCAGGAAGGATCTAGAAGACACCAGAAAAAAGCAGAGTCCGAGCTGTGGAGAGGTGGGGCCGGCCGGCCTCCCCCAGTGGACCCCACCTGTCAGCATTTGCGTGCTTCTCCACCACCTTTGAGGATGCATCTTGGCCCTACATTAAGTCGGTTTGATCCTACGGTTGATGTTCATCCCATCGGGCTATAAATATGAGCCTGCACCTCCCCCAGGAGCAATTAGGGTTTCGCCTCAATTCATTTATCAAGATTAGACTAGAAGCTAGGGTTTCTAGAGATTAGAATTAGAGCTCCAGTTCTTCAAGTTCTAGATTAGGTTTAGCTAGCAAGGTTCAAGTAGAGTTGGGCGCTTCGCTCGGAGCTTCGATCCGTAGTCAAGAGATTGGTAATTTGTATTTTGTTTATGACTTTGTTCTTAATTATTATATTGCTACTTATTAATTTCTTAGTTTGCTCTAGTTGCATTCTTGATATAGTTATGATTGGTGATGATTATAGTCATATGTTCGTAAAGCGCCTAATTCAATACTCGAGTAGATTAGGTGGTATGCATTATGTAAGCATGGTGCTTAGATATCATATATACCTACAATTGCATCCTAATGTGCCGGGTTGTGTGGTAGATCGTAGGCGTACAGGCCTATTGAGTCCTCTGTATTCCACTCCTCGTATGTAGGCTAGTAGAGCGCGGTCGCGAAGGAGGTGACTTATGTCTCAATATCCTCCCTAGTTGATGCTCCTTATGCTGTTTTCTGAGTTGGTTATACTATAGATGAAAGTGTGTATATTGGTGTGATCTATAGACTTATTATTTATGGATAATTTAGAAGTTCTTTACTTTAGCCGAATCTCCTGTCTGACTAAATCATATTAGTTGAGTCTTTAATCTCTGTCTCTGGAAAGTCCTTTTATTTCATGTTTATCTTTGTCTTTATTATTTATCTTGACTCACGTGCGCTAAAAGCACTAGATTGGTTGATCACTATAGGTTTGCACATTTAAAGTTATAGTTATAATTCTTTTCTACCCCCTTCTAGATAGATCCAACGCAATAAATAAGTTTTTCTTTTGGCTTAAAACAAATCAATGATACTTGGGAATCTTACTAGGTGATATGCTACAATAGGAGAATTATCTGTGCGCTTGCGGATATATTCTATAGAATTATTTTTAGGGTAGACAAGTGTAGATTCTTTTCCAGCATTTTTGGCATTATGTTAGGGATGACAACTTAACGCGAAGTGATGTTGGAAATGTCAACAAGCATTTCTGGCGCCATTGCCGGGGAATTCAACATTTATTTGCCAGAATAATTTCATTAGGGGTATTCGATCTTTCAAAAAAAATATTTTTCTAAAAGGAAAGAGTAATATGACTATCGACATAAATACTTATAGGTAGATCAACACCTTTTGCTTTAGCAGGCTTACCCTTGTTTTATCTTTGTCTATATTTTATGCAGGGTAAGTGCAGGATTGGTTGTGTGCTATCAACTCTTATTAATAAGAAGCAACCAAGACCCTAAAGAAGCTAAACACCAGTTGAGAAGCTATGGCTAGAAGACGTTGCATGAATTCTCTGCTCCAAACACTAAGAACATTCGCGTTGGACCAACTCTCAATATTGGAGAATATGATTATGAACTTAAACCAAGCCTCATCAACATGGTGCAAGCTATTACATTCAGTGGAAAGAAGGATGAAGATGCTAGTGCTCATTTGTAGAATTTCCTAGAGATTTGCAGCACCATCCACATCAAGAACATATCTCAAAACATTGTGCTACTTTGTTTATTTCCGTTCTCATTGGAAGGAAAGGCGAAGCGATGGTTCTATCAAATTAAAGATCGACCGAGACATGGAAAGGATGTTCAAAAACTTTCCTAGAAAAGTTTTTCCTAGAAGGCAAGACCAATGCGTTATGAGGGAAGATATCGAGAATTCTGTCGGCAGAAAGGTGAACCTATTCCGGAAGCTTGGAAACGCTTTCAAGATTATATCTCAAATTGCCCACATCACGGAATGGAAGAATGGTTACTCATACAAATATTCTATCATGGATTAATACCGAAGTCACGTGAACAATTAGATGCCATTGCTGAAGGATCATTTATGTCACTCACTCCTAAGAAGGCCAGAAGTCTTATGGACAAGATATCAGAAAATTAAAGCTAGACATACAATAGCCAAACTTGTCATAAGAGTGAAGAAGTTCCAGAGGAAGTGTATGCACTATCAACCAAAATGGATGTGCTATTGAATTGGCTAGAGCAAAGAGCCAACTATAAAAGAAATCGACAAGCCATTCAAGACTCATTCAATTCTCAGAATCAATGTGGAGAATACTTAGAAGTTGAATTCAATAACTCCCCAGAGAAGATCAATACTATTATCAAATCCACTTCACAGAAGCAAGGATGGAGTCAACCTCAAGGTAAGTATCAAGGTAACAATTATAATTCTTCCAATCAAAACAACCACCCTTGAGAGAATTAATATTAGAACAAGTTAGAATTAATGAGAACATTCATAAGAAGCTTGCTTTTAATGATGCAATTTTAGAAGGAATAAATTCTAAATTGGACAATTTCTCTTCTCGCGTGTGAAAGAACAAATAATATTTAATAAGAAAATAGAATTACAAATAGCCCATTTGGCTTCTACTTTATCTACTACCGCTAACTCTGAGCAGGCAAAAGGAATATATCCACTAGCGGAGGTAAGTCAACACGTGATCCATCTTACCCAAAAGGGGCAAGGAGACCACCACAATTAGAGCAGGTAGAAGAAGAAGTAGAGAAGGATAATATAGAAGAAGTTATACAACAGGATTTACCACAAGATCAAGAGTTACATCAAGACTTTCATGACACAAATCTCCTACCATTTCCACGTAGAAATAGAAGGGCCAAAATAGATGAACAATTTGGTAAGTTTGTAGAGGTAATTCAGAAATTATATGTCAATATTCTGTTACTAGATGCCATGCAGGTGCCTACATACATGATATACCTTTGAGATATCCTCAACAACAAAAGACCACTGCCTTCTACGGAAGTCATTAAATTTACAGAAGAGTGTAGTGCGGCGATTCTGAATTCTCTTCCTGTCAAGAAGAAGGATCTAGGATGTCCTACCATTGATTGCTCTATCGGAGATCAGAATTTTGAGAATGCCTTATGTGATCTTGGAGCTAGCGTTAGTGTTATGCCCAAAAAGGTCTTCGACAAACTTAACTACTCTACGTTTACACCCACTTCGATGTGCTTGCAACTAGCCGACCAATCGATTCGCTATCCCGCGGGGATTACGGAAAATATTCCGGTAAGAATCCGAAACTTCTTCATTCCTGTAGACTTTGTAGTACTTGATATGCAGGAAGTGATGAAGACACCACTCATCCTTGAGAGACCATTTCTAAACACTGCAAATGCAGACATTGATGTTGGATTTGGAGAGATCAAATTCACTATTAATGGAAAAGAAGAACGATTCGCATTTAAGCCACGACCGGAACAATGCCAATTATTGGAGTGTCATTTGAAGCAAGAATATAGGTCATCATCTCCAGATCCGGAGATCAAGCATAAAGAATAATCAAATTGGAGAAGTCCGATTCGGCGGACTTAAAAACCCCGAACCTTCGCCGGGAGGTAATTCGGTAGTTATCGGTAATTTAAATTTTGCATTACTTTTCGTATTTTTACTTTCTTAGCTTTTGCATTACTAAAAAGAAATAAAAATAATCATGGCATAGTAGTTAGAATAAGCACTGAGTAATTAATGTTTACGGAGCGTAAAACCCCCCGTCAGTGATTTCTACTCCGGTAACAGAAAAATACAAAAATACTGTCATTGGAATTCTTATTTTACGTAGATTCATAAAAGTAATTTAGTTTTTCATTCTTGTGTCATTATACGGTATAAATACGGAAGACATGTGGGACCTACACACATCACCTCACATTCCATCACACCCTTCATCATTCACCACCATCCAAAAATCAAATTATCACTCACATGCATGCTTGTACCACCTCCACTACTGCCTGCCACCGAAAGAGCACCCTAGGGAATAGCATTCTGATCACTTGCATGCCAATGTTGACACCAGAGAAAAGAGAGAGCAAGCAGCCAAGGTGTGGGGCCGACCGGCCCCACCACTCAGGCCGGCCGGCACCCCCCTTCTTCCTCTCCCACTCTCTCTTCACTCACTCCCTCCTCTGCCATTCACAAGTCCAGAGAGCACTCTTCACTCTGTTCTTCATTACAAAAAACACGACATCCAAAAATCCCACCATTTGCTTAAGAAAAATCCAGAAAAAAATAAAAGAGAAGGAGATTAGAGCTTTGCTCAAGGTTTCATCCAAGGGAAGTGATCTCTCACCCTCTCTAACCCTTCTCCATCAGTTGTTTTTGTTTGTTCTTGTTCTTGTTCTTCAAGATGAGTAAGAAGTTCAAGAATGCGGCAAAGAGCATTGGAAGGGCACTCTCCTTCTGCTCAACCCGGAGTCAAACTTTATCACGTGCACCTTCACGAGTTGACTCCGAGATGGACGTGGATACACCATCACCCGCTGTCCATGCATCATCATCCTAAGATGAGCAACCAAGGTATATCCTCACGGATGACTCTCAAATTACTTTACTCACTAGAGCCGAGAAAGGAGTATTTAATTCAATTAAAGACAAGGAGTTTTTTCATACACCGGTGTTTGATAATGCACTACTTGTAGCAACTAGTATGGACACTGAATTTGAGTTAGTCTTTAGAATAATGGGATGGGAAAATGCTTGTGCTATCACTGAGGAAGGCAGTAAACTACTCACCATAGAATTTTTGAGCACCCTAGAAATTAGTTCGGATGAAATAGAATTTAGACTTTTTAACCAAGAGCACACTGTCACATGGAAGAACCATAGTGTCATGCTAGGTTTTTCACCTAGGTGTTCAGTAGATATTGATAATGCTCTAAAAGATTTTGACAGAACACAAGTATGGAAGAGTATTTCTGGTAAAAGGTTTTGTCATAAACCCACCACTGAGGAGATACATCACTCCACTTTGCGCTTTAGGCATAAATGGCTAGCTATCACTTTCTTTCCTAAGAAAGAATTGGGCACTGTTAGAATAGAGGAACTAAAATTATTATATGCCATGATTAAAAAGAGAAGTGTTTCACCTGTTAAATACATGCTGAAATCTTTGGACTCATGTGCACGCCATGAAGAAGTGTGGTGTTACATTTACTTCGTGGATTACTCGTATTGCTTCAAGGTTAGGGATGTTAGAAAATGCTGCTCTTACATTTATTCCTGCACCTCAAAGAATAATTGGATATGAATTCTTTAAGCAGCTCATTTACTTAAAACAAAGGACAATAAAATTTACATGATTTATAAGAATTTTGACAATAAGTATGAGCTGCCAAATAGAGAACTTGGTCTCTACACGGTAGAGAGTTTTATTTTAGACTTGCAGACAGGTAGGGTGACTGTTGGGAGGAGTCCCTCAGCATGCTTTGCTAGGACACAGAGACTGAGCTACCAGGGAGCAGATTCTACACCGCAGGGACCAGCATACACTGCCTTCATAGGTTTTGATCAGCCACAACCGTTACACCAGACTACGCAGCCATGGACACACCACTCTGCATGGGAGGGTTACACCTCTTATCATGAGGGGGAGCCATCTTCAGGATGGGGACAATGGGAACAAGGTAATACTTTTTTTTCGCAGGAAATAGGGTACAAGAGGGGACGAGCATCCTTCTCTACACGCCCACGCACAGACTTCAGTATCGGTGGCCCATTTGCATTTTATGCACCCCCAAAGGACGACTGCCTCTAGCCTCCAGAGCAGCACGGATGACCTCCAGCTACCTATGGTGGAGCCCCTCCTTTCGAGCAGTTTGGACAACAGCTAACTAGTTTGGGGGAAGGACATGAGAGATTTCAGACCACGCTGGACCCGGGCGGTGGCGTGAATAAACACGGATGGACAACAGGGGTGAACACACTGCAGCAGTCTCAGGACCAGGGGGCAGGATGCCTTGGCATACTTGATTCAGAGTCTAGGACTCAAGTACCCACCACCACCACTAGAGCAGTGAGATAGCTTGGGAGAGGGACCCCGCGAGGTGAGCACTCTTTACCTCTGTTTATATGTTTATATCTGTATTTTCAACATTTACTTTTATGTTTTTACTTAAAAATGCAAAACTAGAAAACAAAATAAAAATGTTTTTATTGCTTTCTTTAAATTTTTGCAATTTAATTCATGCATGATAAAAATGAAAACCCAAAAATAGAGTGTGTAAAAAGGATTGTTTTAATTTCCGGTTGTTAGTAGAACTTGAAGGCTAGACTTCTTTGAGCTATAAAAATATTAAATATGATTTCCTTCACATGCTTAGTATTTAAATTGAGATTCTCCTACAGATTGAATGAAGTTAACTTTATATGAAAATTTATTCTAAGCTTGATATCTGTGGGTAGCATATTCTTGATCCTAAGTGTTGACGGTGGTTAACGTCAACTTTCATTAGAACTTTAGACCCACAAGAAAACATGAAAACACACTAGTCTAGGGTTTTAACTAACAATTTCCACGAGTTTTTGCATATTCTGTATTTTCGGGGGGTGATTTTCGAGAAAAGATGAAAAGAGGGATTCTAGCGCAAAATAACCACGAAACTTATCCGCCACGAAGGACATCACGGGAAGACTCGGGAAGACTCCGTAAGACACAGGAAGGAGGGGGGGGGGGGGCCGACAGGGGGCTGGCGGGCCCCACCGGGGGCCGGCGGCGCCCCCTCTAGGGTTTGCTCCCCCCCTTCCGGAATGTTCCTCCACCGCCTCTCCTGATGCATCTCGGCCCTTGGTTATGTCGGTTTGATCCTGCGACGCACGCGCATCCCATAGGACTATAAATACATGGGTAGACCCCCGGAAGGAGCCAATTCATTATTCATCAAGGCCTCAAGCCATCAAGCATCAAGAGCCTTCTAGTTCATCAAGAGCCTTCTAGTTCATAGTTCTAGTTAGCTAGATTAGAAGTAGAGGAGATCTAGTTCTTCATCGGAATCTGGAGCCCTGGCATCGGTCTGGAGCGCAAGAGTTTTGTAATAGATCTAGTTCTTACTTTATTGTATTCATTATATAGGGAGACTTTACTCTTAATAGATTCATATGTTCTTAATTGCAATAGTTATTGTCTACTTTGATTATGTCTAGGATAGTTGGTTTGATCTTATTAAATTTATATAATTGCTCGTATAATGTTTACCTAATTGATCATTGGGTAGATGGTAGACAATATGTAGATGTGGTGTCTAGATATCTTGTTTATCTGCGAGTGCACCCTGACGTGCCGGGACGTGTGGTAGTCCACGCAGGTGACCTTTTGCGTTGGTTCCTCTATAGTCCACCCTCCGCACGTAGGACTAGCATGGGCACGGTCGCGAAGGAGGTGACCCTTGTGTCTTAATACCCTCATTAGTTGATGCCTCTTTACATGTGATTATGATATAGGGTTAACTTAACAATGATTTCTAGATGTAATTGCACTAATTAGAGTTATTCATTGATGTAGTTATAGAATTACTTTAGATCGACTCCCTAATTTATCCAATGGCTAACTATGATTATGACTAGTAGATGCTCGATGATTATCCATAATTATGATACTTGATGATTATGCTATCACCCATATTTATCCATATTTATCTTGTGACCTCTCCGCTTTTGTTATGAGTAGATTAGATAACATTGGTAATATCACTTATTCATCCTATATAGTCTCTTATCAATATAATAGATTATAGTTTATTACATAGGTTTTCCAGTGGTATAAATATAAATCGACAACCTAGATGAGCTCCCTAGGTAAAATGGTACAACGGTATAATTATCTGTCCGCTTGCAGAACCCATTTAGTTTACACTTATATTATATTCATATCTTTTTTTATCTGCCTAGTCACATTAGTACATGTAAATCTATAATAATTTCCTAGCAATATAATTAGGGATGACAACCTATTTCATGTTTAGGAATGTTAGTAATAAAGAGGTGGCTAGTTGCTAAATGACAAGTTAATTATATACCGAGCGTTTCTGGTGTTGTTGCTAGGGGTAGGAGTTATCTCTGCTTTTTTAGTAATGACGGTAGTAAATGTCAACAAGCATTTTTAGCGCCGTTGCCGAGGAAGGCACAATAAACTTAGGATATATTGATAACATATATACACATGGATAAAGTCATATTACCAATCGATCTCTAACTCAATCAGGTACACCCTTCATTGTTATTATTTTCTTATCTTATGCAGGGTGATGAATGAATGGTTTTTCTCTTCTAAGAAACTTTATTGATGATCCAGAGAAACTCCTTAGAAAGAAGAAGTTTGTAGAAGCAAGGGACAAAATTGAGTCACCATCAAGAACACCCTCTGCTGCTCAAGCTAGCTCTTCAGAGGAGCCAGCTCCAACACTGGAAGAGGAATTTGAAGAACAAGTGAAAGAACAAGCAGAAGAGTAACTAGGAGAAAACCTAGCTCCTGTGTTTGAAAACATGGCTAAGAAGACACTGCGAGAGTTCTCTGCCCCAACAACAGCAAACATTCGGACTGGACCAGCAGTCAACACTGGGGAGAATGGATTCGAGCTCAAGCCTGCTCTCATTACCATGGTTCAAGCCAACCAATTCTGTGGAAAAGGTCATGAAGATGCAAGTGCATACTTACAACACTTTCTAGAGATCTGCAGCACCTTCACGATCAGAGGAGTATCAAAAGATGCCATCTTACTCCGTCTTTTCCCATTCTCATTATTGGGAAAGCCAAGCAGTGGTTCTACATCAACAAAGATAAACACAATACATGGGACCTATGCTCGACTGCTTTCCTGGCAAAATTCTTTCCTATAGCCAAGACCAATGCTCTGCGTGGGAAGATTGCAAGTTTCCAACAACAACATGATGAATCATTCACTGAAGTATGGGAAAGATTCCAGAATTATATTGAAGACTGTCCTCATCATGGGAGAGAGGAGTGACTGTTAATGCAGACTTTCTATCACGGGCTCATCTCTAGTACACGTGAGTCTATTGATGCTGCAGCTGGGGGAGCTTTCCTGTCACTTAAGCTCTCAGACGCTAAAGCACTTGTTGAGAAGATGGCCTCAAATTCAACATGCAATGAAGAACGTATTCAGCCTCGAAAGAAAGGGGGAGGAATCCATCATCTCAAGGAAGCTGACATGGTTACTGCCAAGCTAGACCTCATCATGAAGAAGCTCGACATAGAGAAGAAGGAAGTCATGCACATCAATGATTCCCATATGACATGTGAAGAATGTGGAGACTACGGGCACTCAGCTGTCAGTTGCCCTACACTGCAAGAGGATGTGAACTTCATCAACAACAACACCTACTATCGTCCTCAACAAAATCAAGGGTGGAACCAACAACCTCGACAAGGTAACTACCAAGGTAACAGCCAAGGTAATAATTTTAATAATTACAACCTTCCGCCTTTGAGAGAATTAGTTACTAGTCAATCCAAACTACTAGATCAAATGACTAGAAAACTAACATCAAATGATAAAACTTTGGAAAACATACATACTAGAATGGATACTTTTGCTTCTGCCATAAAGAACCAGTATAGTTTCAATAAAATGCTAGAATCACAATTAGCTCAATTAGTCTGTTGCCGTTCCTCCATTGGAAAAAGACAAGATTTCAGGCCAACCAGAAGATTTAGAAACTGCTAACCCTGTTGATATTCACAATGCAACCCAATATCATATTGAGCCTACAAATATACAGTGGATTGACCATTCCCTACCAGAGAAGATGGGAGACCCTGAAAGACCTGTCATTCCTATCTCTATAGGATGCCACAGCTTTCCATAGGCTATCTGTGATTTTAGCGCAAGTGTCAATATCATGCCCAAGGTAATTTATGAGAAAATATTAAATAATCCCCTGTTATACACAAATATGCGTTTGCAGCTTGCAGATCAGTCTATTTGCTACCCTGAGGGAGTACTAGAAGAAGTTGTCATTAGAGTGGGGCAATCATATGTCCCAGTTGACTTCGTGGTCATGGAGACAGGAGTAGATGAGAAGGCACCCATCATCTTGGGCAGACCATTCTTGTGCACAACAAAAGCCATCATCTATGCAGAGTACGCCAAGATTGTCCTATCCATCAAGGACAAGAAAGAGAGATTCAGATTCAAGAACCGCGTCCTGAAAGCTCCTGCAGCCCCGAAGCAATTCCATCAACAAGAAGAGCAAGAACAGCAACCAATGCCGAAAAAGAAGAACAATAGAAACAACAGAAGATGGAGGAGGACCAAGCATGCACCTGCGGAGACAATCCAATTGATCACTGCTCTCAACACAGAGAATGATCATATGCTACCCAAGCCATTTCCAATCAAGAGAGGTGATCCAGGTGTCCCAATCATTGAATGCACAATCAAAGACACCACCTTCGCCCACAACGTCTGCGACAACTGGATCGATCGCCGCAACGTAATGTCAAAACAGATATACGATGAGTTATTTGATTTACCTTTATACCCAACATGTATTCATTTGCAGATGGCGGATCAATCACTAAGGTTCCCTGAAGGAGTGGTCAAAGATGTCATGATAAGAATTCAAGGACAATATATACCTGCAGATTTCCTAGTTCTTGACGTGCAGGGAGACGATGATTCCCCGATCCTCTTGGGAAGACCGTTCCTCTACACAGCCAACGCGAACATCTGCATTAGGTCCGGACAGATCCATTTCAACTTGCCCACTGGAAAGGTACGCTGTTAATTTAGAACACTTGTTAACCGGGAACAATCAGGAAGCAACGCAACAGGAGAAGACGCCAAGCCCACCGTCAGGCTGTCCAGCCTCACTGCAGTTGGGAAGAATTTCCGGGCAAGATAGTGAAGTATGAGGACTGCTACAAGGAGCAAGAAGAGAACACGCGAGCACCCCGCTGGCGTGAGTGGGAAGAAGAAGCTGAAAGGATGGACCAAATCGCCAAGGAAGAGAAAGAGGAGATCCTAGCAGATTAAAAGCGTGGGAGAAGGAGAACAAAGATGAAGAGTTGGAACTAGAAAAGAAATAAGCAAAAGAGACAGAAGCGAGATGGAAGTAAGACGCACGTGACGCATCACCACGAGACGGGGAGTTGATCGAGGTTACCTCGGGACGATGAACCCGCCGAGTAAGTGTTCTCCTCTATCTAAGTCCCGGCTTCGGTAGACTTTAAATTCGTACCTAGCCATAAGGTTAGAATGGTAGTTATCTCATTAAATGCATTTGCAATTTATTTAGTAGCATAATTTTCTTTACACACTAAAAGAAATAAAAACAACAAAAATATTTACGACATTACTCATGGCATCACAAAGCCCCATGTGGATACCCTATGGTATTTTTCGAAGGAACATCCACTGTGGTGGCATAAAATAAAAATGACAAAAATATAGCATTCATATTTAAATTCCTGCATCATAAATAGAAAATTCAAAAAAGAAGAGAAAAGTGAAATCCTGTTAGACAACATTAAAGCTAGCTCATAAAGAAGATCAATTACTCTTTGGCTGACCGCTAACCCATTATTAAATTCGAGCCTCGAGTCTTGGGTTTCTTTTTTGTGGAGCATTTATACAGGAAGAATATCATAGTCAGGAGAGAGTCTATCGTGAGGTAACCACCGGGTTCGCCATCGGGCTAGCTCGCTCCAAGGACGTCTACATCGATATTGCAACCATCCGGCTTTGGGGAGGAGCATCCCCTAGTTATCGGTGACTACACCTAGGCGATTATTAATTTACTTTTATATAGATATTCATAAAATACCAAAAAAATATGTGGACACATGAAGGTCCACAAAGTCATAGAGTCTTTTATCAGGTATTTAATATAAAACCATAAAAAAGATATATAATAAAT
The DNA here is from genome assembly GCA_015844335.1 of Chrysopogon serrulatus. Taxonomy (NCBI): domain Eukaryota; kingdom Viridiplantae; phylum Streptophyta; class Magnoliopsida; order Poales; family Poaceae; genus Chrysopogon; species Chrysopogon serrulatus. The sequence goes on from JADLZL010003454.1 coordinate 100,670, forward strand.
TAAAACAAAACAAATACTTAGTCATATACATATTAGAGTATAATTTAAAGTTAGTCCTGGCTAGAACTAATTAAAGATTGATGAACATAAAAATTTGTCTTGGAGATGATGAATAGTTGCTCTGTTATAATGCTCACCAAGTACCTAGCCGCCAAACTTAAATCTCCCCGGTTCTAAACATGGTTGTTTTAATTTGAGGATTTATTCTCGAATCTTAATTGTGGAGGCATACGCTTGCGCTAAGTCTAGGTAGTTGATCGATATGATTCATGACGGTTGAGCCGCTATTTATCTTATTCCAAGCATTACTAAGTTCGGAGGTTTATTTTGAAAATTTAAAATTTACATGATGAGCTCTTGTATGACAAAATGTGAATTTCTACCAAAGCCAGAATTAATATCTTAGAGGATAAAAAACCTTTTCACATTTAAGCTACTTGCTTTGCATTGAGTTCAGTCAACCTGTGTTGTATACCTTGAGAGAGTCTCGTCATGCTTTTAAAACCAAGAAACACTTGCACACTTCAGTCCACAAATGCATTATTCCTACTTTAGGAGTAATCGCAATCATTCACCATATTTTCATACATGTTCATCATAAAATGTTCTCCTACTTTGGGAGAGGACATAAAAAATATACAATCACCCTATAGGATAACCCCTGTCTTTAATTCTCTAAGTCCTGACTATATCTCACGATTGTATTCAAAGGATGCATGTGGCTATGCAAAAGAAAGAAAAAGAAAGAAGAGAAAAGGGGAGTAAAAGATGGACAAGTGTCCCAGCAATTAAAACAATGGGTACTAGATGCCCGCCTCCCTGAATAAAAAGAAATAATAAAGATAGCCCATGTCTTTCCTGAAAAAAGTTTTCAATAGAGAGTCATTCCCAAAGAGCAATAGTATAAATAAAAATTAGCCACAAATACCACACATGCACCTATCCACCATACTCCATACACATGCACATCTTGGTTTAATTGTATGCCTCGATTCTCTATGGATCCATTAGTTAACTTTACAATACATGCATTGCAAGTATGCCTATCCTTGTTATTGACACTCCTATAAGCTCTACCATATATACCTTTAGCTATAGGAGGCATAACATCATTAATGCCTCAAGAGAGAACCATAAATACCACATACATTAAGAGACTTGAGGGTGTCATACAATTAAGCTCTGAGTTTTATTTTGAAAACTTATAAAAAACTCCGGAATATTGGTATAGCAAAGAATTTGAGACATAGACTTAGCTTGATTGTTCTATCTTTCGATTGCTCAAGATTTATGCAAAAGCTGTGAAGCCCCATAATTACAGGTGAAATGAGTAAGTTTGAAGGTTAGAGCATATATTGTTTAATCCAGAGGAAATTTTCATTTGAAAGTATGTGTACTTGAAAGTATAATAATATTGTAGCAACTCCTGATCCAAATACAATAACAATTAGGTTTAGTTTGTTTGCCAAGGGACTGGCAAAAGGTAAGCTTGGGGGAATTGTTGACGGTGGTTAACGTCAACTTTCATTAGAACTTTAGACCCAAAAGAAAACATGAAAAACACACTAGTCTAGGGTTTTAACTAACAATTTCCACGAGTTTTGCATATTCTGTATTTTTCGGAGAGATTTTGGAAAAAGTGCTCGAAAAGAGGGATTCTAGCGCAAAATAACCACAAAACTTATCCGTCACGAAGGACATCACGGGAAGACTCGGGGAAGACTCGTAAGACACCGGAAGGAGAGGGGGGGGGGCGGCCGACAATGGGGCCGGCTGGCCCCACCAGGAGCCGGGCGGCGCCCCTCTCTAGGGTTTGCTCCCCCCTTCTGGAATGCTCCTCCACCGCCTCTCCTGATGCATCTCGGCCCTTGGTTACGTCGGTTCAATCCTGCGGCGCACGCGCATCCCACCGGGCTATAACTACATGGGTAGACCCCCCTGGAAGGAGCCAATTCATTATTCATCAAGACCTCAAGCCATCAAGCATCAAGAGCCTTCTAGTTCATCAAGAGCCTTCTAGTTCATAGTTCTAGTTAGCTAGATTAAAAGTAGAGGAGATCTAGTTCTTTATCGGGATCTGGAGCCCTGGCATCGGTCTAGAGCGCAAGAGTTCGGTAATAGATCTAGTTCTTACTTTATTGTATTCATTATATAGGGAGACTTTACTCTTAATAGATTGATATGTTCTTAATTGCAATAGTTATTGTCTACTTTGATTATATGTCTAGGATAGTTGGTTTGATCTTATTGAATTCATGTAATTGCTCGTATAATGTTTACCTAATTGATCGTTGGGTAGATAGTAGACAATATGTAGACGTGGTGTCTAGATATCTTGTTTATCTCATGAGTGCACCCCCGACGCGTTTAACGTGTGGTAGTCCGCGTAGGTGACAGCTGCGTTGGTTCCTCTCAGTAGTTCACCCTCGTGCACGTTAGGACTAGCATGGGCACAGTCGCGAAGGAGGTGACCCTTGTGTCTTAATACCCTCATTAGTTGATGCCTCTTTACATGTGATTATGATATAGGGTTAACTTAACAATGATTTCTAGATGTAATTGCACTAATTAGAGTTATTCATTGATGTAGTTATAGAATTACCTTAGATCCGACTCCTAGTTTATCCAATGGCTAACTATGATTATGACTAGTAGATGCTCTCGATGATTATCCATAATTATGATACTTGATGATTATGCTATCACCCATATTTATTCATATTTATCTTGTGACCTCGCCTGTTATGAGTAGATTAGATAACATTGGTAATATCACTTATTCATCCTATATAGTCTCTTATCAATATAATAGATTATAGTTTATTACATAGGTTTTCCAGTGGTATAAATATAAATCGACAACCTGGATGAGCTCCCTAGGTAAAATGGTACAACGGTATAATTATCTGTCCGCTTGCAGGACCCATTTAGTTTACACTTATATTATATTCATATCTTTTTATATCTGCCTAGTCACATTAGTACATGTAAATCTATAATAATTTCCTAGCAATATAATTAGGGATGACAACCTATTTCATGTTTAGGAATGTTAGTAATAAAGAGGTGGCTAGTTGCTAAATGACAAGTTAATTATATACCGAGCGTTTCTGGCGTTGTTGCTAGGGGTAGGAGTTATCTCTGCTTTTTTAGTAATGACGGTAGTAAATGTCAACACTAAGTCTAGGTAATTGTTGGACATAATTAGAGATGGTCAAAGCTGCTATTTATCTTACTCTAAAAAGATGCTAAAATTCTGGAGATTTACTTTTTAAAAAATGTAAAATATTACATGATGAGATCTTGTATACAATGCTAAAATTCCTACCAGAGCCATATTGAATATTTAGGCTAGGAAGCTTTCTACATATTACTGCTTGTTATTACATTAAGTTTGATCAACCTTTGTGACCCTAATGAGAGACTTATCATGCTTTTAAAATCAAGATTCACTTGCACTCCACTTATATAGGCATTACTCTACACTAGAGTAGACGCAATAACATGCCATTCCACCTTTTTTAGAAAATAGTTTACTCCTACACTGGGAGGAAACACCAAAAATTTTCCATTAAGATAGCCACCAAGTAAATGCTCAGATATCTTTATTGTTATCTCTCAATCTTATATGCCAAAAAAAGAAAGTTTTGTGAGCTATGCAAAATAAATAAAATAAATAGACAAGTGTCTAAGAGAAAAGAAAAAAAAGAGAAAGAAGAAGAAAGAAAGAGGTAGCTTGTAATTCCTGACAGTGATTCTGAATTCCAAAAGAGAGATAATAATGAGCATAGTAGAATTAGGATTATTAGTTTCCACCAAATATCCATCATGTTCCACATACATGCACATCTTGATTTGAATATATGACTTGTTTCTCTCTAGATCCATTGTTTGATTTTATAATATATGTTTTGCAAGTAAGTCATCCATGATTATTTTCATACCTATGAGCTCCATATAAACCTTTAGATATAGGTTAAAATAAAGCCATAAGCTTTATTGCCTTGGTAAGGAACCAAATATACCACATATAAGAGAGACTTGAGAGTGTCATACAAAGTATCTCTGAGTTTTATTTATAAAAATCCATAAAAACTCTAGAAGATTGGTTGAATAGAAGAGTTTGAGACGTAGTGCTTGACTTGATCTGCCTGTTTTTCAATTGCTCATGACCCAAGGTAAAAGATGTTAAGCTCCATGGTTAAAAAGAATAAGAGTAAGTTTGAAAATGAGGCCAATGAATTTCAACCTAGAGAATAATTTTAGTTTAAACACTTGAGTATTTGTTGGAAGTTATTAAATAAATATGAGAAACCCTAAGTATTAATTTTTTCTATCATTTCAGACTTAGCTTTGCTGGGGACTAGTAAAGGTTTAGCTTGAGGGAGCTTGTTGACGGTAGATAACGATCATTTTTAACTCTCAACTAAATGCATAAAAAGGATCACCACTAGAAAACATAGGGGTTATAACTGACAATTTCCACGAGTTTTGGTGATTTCACCTTTTCTGCAGGATTATTCCAGAAAAGAGAATTTGGAGGATTTAATTACAAGATTTACACGAAACTTAACCGCGACGAAAAATATCGCCAAAAGGATCAGGAAGGATCTAGAAGACACCAGAAAAAAGCAGAGTCCGAGCTTTGGAGAGGTGGGGCTGGCCGGCCTCCCCTAGTGGACCCCACCTGTCAGTCTTTGCGTGCTTCTCCACCGCCTTTGAGGATGCATTTTGGCCCTAAATTAAGTCGGTTTGATCCTACGGTTGATGTTCATCCCACCGGGCTATAAATATGTGCCTGCACCTCCCCTAGGAGCAATTAGAGTTTTGCCTCAATTTATTTGTCAAGATTAGACTAGAAGCTAGGGTTTCCAGAGATTAGAATTAGAGCTCTAGTTCTTCAAGTTCTAGATTAGGTTTAGCTAGCAAGGTTCAAGTAGAGTTGGGCGCTTCGCTCGGAGCTTCGATCCGTCAAATAAGAGATTGGTAATTTATATCTTGTTTATGACTTTGTTCTTAATTATTATATTGCTACTTATTAAGTTCTTAGTTTGCTCTAGTTGTATTCTTGATATAGTTATGATTGGTGATGATTATAGTCATATGTTCGTAAAGCGTCTAATTCAATACTCGAGTGGATTCGGTGGTATGTATTATGTAAGCATGGTGCTTAGATATTATATATACCTATGATTGCATCCTGATGTGCCAGGTAGTGTGGTAGATCGTAGGCATACAGGCCTATTGAGTCCTTTGTATTCCACCCCTCGCATATAGGCTAGTAGAGCGTGGTCGCAAAGGAGGTGACTTATGTCTCAATATCCTCCCTAGTTGATGCTTCTTATGCTGTTTTCTGAGTTGGTTATACTATAGATGAAAGTGTGTATATTGGTGTGATCTGTAGACTTATTATTTAGGAATAATTTAGACGTTCTTTACTTTAGCCGAATCTTCTGTCTGACCAAATCATATTAGTTGAGTCTTTAATCTCTGTCTCTGGAAAGTTCTTTTATTTCATGTTTATCTTTATCTTTATTGTTTATCTTGACTCACCCCTACTAAAAGCACTAGAGTGGTTGATCACTATAGGTTTGCACATTTAAAGTCATAGTCACAATTCTTTTCTACCCCCTTCTAGATAGATCCAACGCAATAAATTAGTTTTTCTTTTGGCTTAAAACAAATCAATGATACTTGGGAATCTTACCAGGTGAAATGCTACAATAGAAGAATTATCTGTGCGCTTGCGGATATATTCTATAGAATTATTTTTAGGGTAGACAAGTGTATATTCTTTTCCAGCAGTTTTGGCATCGTGTTAGGGATGATAACTTAACGCGAAGTGATGTTAGAAATATCAACAACTACGGATCAAGGGAGCAAATCAAGCCCAACCCTGGCACCAGGAAATGAAGTAATTAGTTTGTTCAGTACTAAAAGATAGATGAAATACATTTAGTCCAGGATAAGGAAATAGAAAACTGAGCCAAAAATCTAATAATATATAAGATAAAAAACAATGACATGAAAATGTGAAAGGATCGTCATGGCCAGATGATGCCCGTATGGAAGGCATGAATTGATGAGACCACCTCTCCCACTTGTGAATTTCTTTGAGCATAGCTTTCACGTCGACCTCTCCCCATGGGGACCCCTATATATAGCTCCTCTCCTTTTGTGTGACCAAAGGGGCTACCGCCCCTTTCATCCTATAGAAGAAGAGATGACAACCCTAGATATAGACGCCGCGTATACAGATATCTAGATACATGATGCCTACTTGCCCATTGTCCATAGGATATGGGAGAGCCAATGATCGAATAGATGGAATGGTCAACATCACAGGATGCTGATGCAACCATGATCACCTCCCGAGAAGAATTTTGGTTATATCCAATCAATGCAAGTCTAGACAGGACTACAAATTAATTACAAGTATGGGAGCAAATTACTTCACAGGGGGACTGTAATCATTATTGTAGGCGTGAACAATTAAATTAAAGATGAATATATGCCATATTAGGATAATTTGCAGTCTTAATTCTGTCATATATATGTAGCAGCAGCATACTTGTGTTCACTGTATGAGTTTAAGACCATCATCCTCTTGGGGCAAAAAAGACCCTCCTCATTTTAGTATGTTTGAGGGAGACCCTACAATCTTGTTATCCTAACACCACCTATGGGACCGTTACACGGAGTACATACCTATATTATGTTTGGATAAGCAAATAATTCACTCAGCAACAACACTGAAAGTGAAAGTACACTTTATTACCCTTCCCATCTAAGTGGGACAAAAATTGGGCGAATGTATGTAGGCACTTGGAAGCATGCCATTGCGTGCAGTGGAGTCGGAAAGATTTGTTTCGTGCTTGATCACAAACAATAATCAAGACAAATAAACAAAGTTGTTATTATGCAAGTGCTTTAGGGATCACTCGTCTCGTGTGTATATGTACCCCACACAAGGGGCAGGTGGATTAGCGTAGCCATCCATAGACATCAGAGGCGGTCTAAAGTATGCCGGCATGGTGTAGGCATGGGGTGGCCAGATCTAGTCTTAAAAAAAGATATTTTCCTCTGTCTTAGATTATAAGTCATTATAGTTTTTTAGTCAAACCATCTATCTCAACTTTAACTAAATTTATATAAAACAATAATAATAGTCATGATGTATATTAAATAAGTATCATTAGATTCTTTATTAATTTTGTTTTTTGTGGTATTAAATATTTGATGTTATAAATCTTTATTCTATTAGTTAAACTTAAGATGTTTTGACTCTCTAAAAAAAGATGGAATGACTCATAATTTATAATGGAGCCGGGAGTATTCGGTATTTCTTCTTGCTCCTTTTTTTTTTTTAAATTATAAGATGTTTTTAACTTTTTACGGACATATATAATTTTTTTATATATATATATATATATATATATATATATATATATATATATATATATATATATATATATATATATATATATATATATATATATAGTGTGCACCAATGTGGTCAGGTCAAGGAAGGATTAGATGATATGCCTATTGAATGATTCAAGGGAGTGATATAGGTGGATAGCGGAAGCAGAAAGAAGATATGTATGCAAGATGATATACAGGAAGGCAAGATAACTTAAACGAAGAACATAAACATGAATGTAAAGAACAATAATTAATTGAACTTAAACACAGAAATTAAATAAACATAGACAACGAACATAAAGATATAGATATAAATATTTTTGTAATTTTTCAATGATAGAAGCAGATCATAAACAACACAGAGAACATAAATAACAAAGTCCTGGATTATATTAGGTACCTTGATAGACAGAAGGTGAATCCTTCTGTGTAGTACACCAGGAGAACTTGATACACACGAACAAAGTACAATACTTGTTTACAAGACTCTCACACTTGGACTCAGATGTGAGTTCTTTATTTCACACTACTACAATATTAGGTAGATAAGTGGTGGATGGTGGTGGTAGTGATCTTCAGCGATGGTGTGTGGATGGCGATGCTGAGAACGCGGTGGTGCTCAGGATGTGGCGGTGCTGAGGATGCGTTGAAGCGTTGCCCTTCATCTCCTTATATAGCGGTGGCGAAGGCCCAATCATCATGGCTTCCTTGAAACTGATCTTGCATTATTGAGGTGTTATAATGCTACTTTTGACTCATGCTTGTATTATTGGATCTTCATGATGATACTTTTGACTATCTCTGGGCTTCATGATAATACCTTTTGACTATATCTTGGCCTCATGATGATACTTTTGACTGTATCACGGCATTATTGGGAATCTTCATAATTCTTCTTTTGACTTCACAAAGGTGGTGAAGCATCTTATCCATAAACATTATGATAGCTTCTTTTGAATTTTAGAGGTCCTCATGATACTTTTTAGACTTTTGGGAAGATGATCTTATCCTTTTAGTCCTCTTCTTCAGAATCTATCATTGGTGCTGCTTCTGTGCCATCAATTTCATTAGACTGCCACATCTCTTGCCAAGACATGAATTGTCGATATTCTTTTCGTAGCTGTGTTTCTTCACCATAATCTGGTCTTATTATACTTCCAACATATCTTGTACTTGGGCCCAAATAACCTTGGTATTCGGCAGGGAAAATCCTCATAATTTTATTACGGAAAACCATCGATAAGTAGGATCAAATCTAATATTTTCTTCAAGCTCTTTGGCTTCATTGAAAATTCTTCAATTGTCATGATTTGTATCTTTGGAGAGTAATTCTTTATATTCTTGTCCCAACTCATAGTATTCACTTCTAGGAAAGTTGTAATGCCCTTTGCTGATGTAGACATCATGCATAGCAGGCCTCAATGGTGGAGTGAACCTTGGTGGAGATGAGTAGAATATTATCTTGACTTTTCCCTTTACATAGTATATCTTCTTGCAGGCTTCTTTGATGGTTGTTCCTAGATCGAAAAGAAGGATTTCTTCTATTGATCCATAGACTGCATGAATCAGCCCATGATCTATCATAGTTTGTAAAGAGATATCTTTAGCGAGAATATGTCTGCAGGCTTCTAAAATATTTTAAATTTATATCAGCCTGGAGAATGATGTATTTGTGTCTGGGCTGGATGATCAATTTGTTGTCAAGATAAAATAATGGAAATATATGAATATGGACATATATCCCACGGTGTTTATCTTTTCTAGTGTACAAATCCAGGAAATAATCTTGGAGGCCAAGAAAGACCTTCATTTGCCTTTTTGCCGGTATTTTTCCCGGATCGTCAATGATATCTTGGGTAAGGATTGATAGGATTTGCTCAGTTTTGAAACTCAGGTTGGAGATGAGGAGCTCATAGGGAGTGCTGGTACTTATTATGAAAGGTTTGTGTCTTTTGAGCAAGGCAAGGCTGGTTTCATTAGAGGTGCTTTCTTTGAGGACATAGGTAGTGCTACCTTGGTGGTAATCAGAAGGATCATGGATCTCAGATGGCTGAGTTTGAGTGGAGACATCTTTGGTATGCGTAGTCTTATCTCGAGACATCTTATTCTTTGGCCTTTCCTTTTGAGGAAAAGTATCTTGTTGAGATTGGAATATCTCGAGAATCACATATTTTGTGATCCAATAACTTTGATTGATTCATCTTGATCATATAATTTTGGAGAAATCTTTTTAAGGTCCGATAAATTTGAAGATCCTTCTTCAAGATAGTCTTTGATCTTGTCGAAACTTTTCTTTCCACCAAGGGAAAGTCATCGATAATTTTGAAGATCTCTTCATTGTGCCGAAAAGATCATCAAATCTAGGGTCTTTGCTCATACTTTTGAAATAATATGCAAGCCCATTTAAAGCATGAGCTTTATCTTTTTTGGTCTTGACTTGCCGAGCATGTTTAACGACCCTTTGCCGCAAATCATTTACCTTAAAATTATGATTGAAGCGATTATGATCTCCTTCGGAAGTGTCGGCAACCTCCATGTACTCATCCGTATGAGATGTTCATACTTTAAGAGGAGCCATCTCTAGATATTCTTTGCATCGAAGAGTCTCTTTTGTTAGGACTAGAAAACAATTATGCATTATTTCCCTTTTTTTGAAACATTATTTTCTCGGAGACATTTTCAATAATCTGATTTACTTTTTCTATCTTTGAAGAAAAAGATAATATTATTTCTTTTTCATTTATCTGAAAAACGGATACTATCTTTCGTAACTATAAAGGGACGGATAGAGGAAAGGAAAGGTGTCCCTAGAATAACATCTTGTTTTAGATTTTCTACTAAAAAAGAAACGATACTTTTATATGAATATTATCAATACAGATATGAACCTTAGGGATTTTATAATTTACCTTCAACTGGTTGCCTTATTGAGAATGAATCTTATGAGTGGTTTTTTCAAAATACCCGAGTAGAATAATATCTTGTCGAATGCAATTCACATCAGCTCGAGAATCTAGAAGAGTATTATATGTGAATCTAAATCCATCATGGAATTCATATGCTATTTCGGTGTGTACCATTCTGTTTGAAGTATTTCTCTATAGAGCCGACCAACTCATCATCTTCGGGCTCTTCTTCTACAACCTTTTTTCAAATCATATATTTTGTAGTCTCTTTTCTCTCGTAGCTCTAAGTTTTGAATCTTTCTTTGGTGATCTCTTAATTCTTCTTTGATAAAATCATATTCTTTTTAAGAGATCCTCAAGGCTTAGCCGCTTGTTTTTCTTTTTTAGATCTTCAACCCTTTTGAAGACCTCATCTGTGAGAACAAAATTTCTTTTCTGGATTTCAATCACCAATTTATCTTTGTCATTTTTCACCCTTGATAAGAATCTTTTAAGAACAATCTCCTTTTCTTCCGGATCCCGTATGGTATCAAAGGTATCTAAAACAAATTGTTCTAAGTCTGTGAGAACAAAATATTTTCATCGATTCTTCTTGAGGTACCTTGTTCATAACATGAACATTCATTATTTTCACAACAGTTTACCTCGATATCATCCTCATTTTCAGAGCTAGTATCACCCACGATGTTGTTTAAGATCCGGCCTAATCTTCCCTTGACATATTCAGAATCTGATTCTAGTAAGGCTTGGATCTCTTGTTTTACCTTTGATTTGTAGCAATTTGAAGCCTTATGACCCTCTCGTCTATACTTAAAACAAACTAGATCATTAAATTTGGGTCTCCCTTTTGAAAGGTTTGAAGGCACTCTCCCTATTATAAACCTTTTTTATGCCTTCTTCTATTGATGGGGATGCTTTATTTTCTTATCATCTTCATGATTTCTCTTGTAACTCCTTTGTGAGTTTCTTCTTTTTTGGATTCAAAGGGATCTTGAAAGCCGAACTGGTAGCAAAAAGTCTCCCAGCTCCTTTTTTCCAATAGCCCTTTGTTTTTGAGCTGCTCTTTGATTTTTAGATCATTGCATAGTTCAGCTCCTACCATTTGTATTTTTTGAGTTATTTTTCCTATATCGAGATTTTGATAGTCTATGCTTCCTTCTCCCTCCTTTCTCAAAGAATTTCTAACCTTTTCAAAGCCAAATAGAGGAGGTAAGCCGGATATGTATTTTTCTTTCCAAAAATCTTGATTAGGATCGGTAGGGTATAAAGTTTTGATAGGAAAGAGTCTCTATACCATCTAAAATCGACATGGTCTTGCATCTCAAGTTGATCAAGCTGCTTCTGTTCTTCTCGTAGATATCTTGATAGTTACCAAAGCAAAATGGTAAACTATGTTGTAGAGCAGGGGTTGATATGGCATCGAGACTGTCCCCTAACGGGCTGTCCCTCGGTCATTTGATAGGACTATTGGCCTTCCATTTTCATCTATCTTAACAGCCTCAATAATAGATTTTCTTTGACTTTCATTTAGATAGTGATCCCACCAGCCCCTTAATTGTCCAGAAAACCCTATGACAATCATATGGGTGGCTTCTTTTTCTTTGTTGCCATTTGCTATGCAGACATTTGCATACATAATCATTTGATGGCACATGGTAAAGATTTAGTATTCCACAAAACCATCAAGATTCCATTCAACAATCTCTTTACCATTGAAGCATGCCATATTGGCTATGCGGGGCAGTTCTTCAAATTGAAGATCTGCATGGGTTGGTCTAGGATAGTAATTCCTTGTCATAGCCGTCGAGTTGTTGTTTTGAAAGTTCTGATCCTGTTTATAACATCTTCATCTTCGCCCCCTCCATCCGTGATCTGGTTAATATTTTTTTGTTGACCTTCGGGTTTCCTAGCTTACTAGCTAATTCACCGATAAGCTCTTCGGAAACAGAAGATCCCATGGCCTTTTTGTTTTCCTAGTTTGATGCTAGAAGGGATCATCGTGGAACAAAAGGTGGGACAACCATATGGGTGTTGGAAGTATCAGAATGGGAGCTGGAAGGAAGATTTACCTTTACTTTACTTCGGCTAGGTTTCGTCCCCGTCCATGAGAATGGCTTCTATGCGGTCTGCATTTTGTTGGCCAAGGGCATGTAAAGATATGTTTGAAAAGTTACATTTGCTCCACAAGGTGCCCTATGTGTTCTACTTTTTACAGGTTCACCATGGGTGGTTTTGGATATGTTTTTGAGAGGACAAGCTTTGATACTTTCTCCCTTGGTGTTGGCTTCTAATTGTATGGGCTCAAAAGGCGGATGAATAGATTCTATCTGTTTTCCACTGGTGGTCTTCCAATCTTTAGAAACCTTCTTTATCATGGATATGTTGTCATCATCGGACCCAGATTCACCCTTGTCCTTTTGTTGAGAACCTGGTTTGAAGAATTCTTCAAAATGTCGATCGGGCTATTTTCATACCAATCAAAGAAGAATATATTCTTCTTACGCTCTATCATTTCTTTATGCCGGACTTCCCTAATTTTTAGCTTTGAAAGGTCGATCTACGTTTTTGAAGTATCTTTCCTTCTTGGCTTTGTTTTTGGGAAGACCTATTTCTTGGAGAAGAAGCTTTTTATCTATTTGGAAATCCTTTTCTTCTTCTTCCAAAACTATGATACAACTGTCGGGCACTCAGGATTATAAGGATCAATCTCGATAAGGTTGAGATCAAAATCAAAGATTGAGGGCTCATAAGAATTGTCCTCATAAGTAGCATAGACAATATTTTGTGGCCTCATCACGGGGTCTATTGTCAATGCTAACAGAGGGTCTAGATTGGATAAAAACTTTTCTTTTGGATGAGAATGTTACCTCTACGTCTCCATCGGGAGTTTCGTAATGATTGGACTTCATTTTGCTCAAGGCTTTGAGGTTCAACAGCTGGGTTAGCGTCCACTTTTCGGGAAGTTTTATCTCATCCCATTTCAAGGCCTTTGGCGTGATAATATTGTTTCGAGGATTGGCTTGAAGAAGGGTACTCGGGCCTTTGGGTGTGTTTTGTTTTGCACGAGGGGAGCTAGAGTGGTCATGGCTTTATAGTATATTCGGTAGGTTCTGTAAATATTCTCGCTTCTGGTTCAAGATCAAAGCCCGATGTTTGTAGATTCAGAGTAAGAGCTTTGTGGATATTTGGGTCCGAAAGGGATATAGAGAAATCTAGAAAGGTATTGAAAAAACACGGACCATTGCTAAGGTCGGCTTCAACCATCCCAAGCAATGAATCTTGGAATCTTTTGTTTCTACAATCTCTTAGGCAAGCCAAGATTGAAACATTTAACCCTTTTTTACGGTTAAAGATCCGATAGCTATCTGGACCAAACCAAAGTGTAGATAATGATATTGGGATTTGGCTCTTATATCATTTATTTCTTTTTCAGAGAGAAGATGCAGGGTCTCATGCAAAGAACTGATGCGAAATGTTTTTTCAATAGTTTTTATGAAATAATCGAACGAAGAGGGAAGGTTCCTACATGATATATTTCTCTAATATTTACTTTAGGGATTTTCCAATTAGCAATACTCTTTTCAATGTCCTCAAAGCAGATAGAAGATGCATTTTTCACAGACATGGTCTTAACCGACTTATCAACGCTACACGAGGCTCTGCAGACCTATCGGAAGCACTAAGAGTCTTTGCTAACCAAGACATCTTACACGAAGACAAAGGAGTTCAGATGGGTAGTTTCAAATCCAACGGCGGGGGTAAAAACCTCACAATTAAGATCAAGATCAACGGCAGGGTAAAACCTCACAATTAAGATCAACCTATAGGGTGTATGGTTTTGTAACAACCCGGATTTTTTTTTCCGTAAGCCAAAAATACGAACTTTCAAAAACTTTTCCTGTAAATGTGTAAAACATATAGCTGCTAGGTCAAACGTCGAAAAGTTGCTAGTAAAACGTTGCATACATGTAGTATTGATTGTAGGAGTTTGCTCCGGTTCTTATGTCTACTTTGGTTCCGAGTTTGTTTCATGTTCGGAGTGCACAATCCGTAGCAACCTCCTTCTAACCACTAGGGATTTATCCCAAAACTCCATGCCCCTCCTTCGTGAACCCTGAGTTGAGTAACTCCAACCTCACCTCTACGAAGGCCGACCTTTGGAATGGATGCCCTAGATCCCAAGGCCCCTAGAAGACCTCCATAAAGAGTATGTACGATGGCAATATACATGTATATATGAATATTTATATAAGGGCCATAGAAGAGGAATAAAAATAGAAAAGGAATAGAAGAGAAGGAAAATACAAGGGCCCAACCAGCCACCTTCTCCTCGTAGCAGCCCAGCAGGCCCGCTCGATCTCCCCCTCCCCACTCCTGTCCGCCAGCAGCACAGCAGCTCGCTGCCCGCGGCCCACGACGGCCCGCAAGGCCCACTAGCCGCTTCCTGCCGCAAACCCTAGTGGGAGCACCCAGGCGCCCCGCCGCCACGCAGACGAGGCGAGCTGCGCCTGCATGCGCCAGCGTTCCTGCGCCCGCACCGCTGCTGGATGGCCGCCACGCGCCCCTAGGCAGCCGAACAGCGAGGATGGGCGCTGCTCCTTGAAGCCCTAGCCTGCCCGTATATAATGGGACGCGGCCGCCCGTCGCCCTTCATTTTTTCCCCCTCCGAGCGCCGCCATCTTCTTCCTCGCCCCTCTGCGCTACAGCCGCACAAGGCCATTGCTTTTGCGCTGCTGCGCACCACGTCGGCCAGCGTGTGGCGCGCTCCCGGGCGGCCACCATCGAGCCACGCCACCACAACGGCCGTCGCCGTGCCAAGCTGCACCGCCGCGCTCCACGCAACACGCCACCGCATGCGTGCCCGTCCCAGCGCCGCCATGTCGCGCCGCGCGCCGCCACATAGAGCGTTCGCCTCGCCCCACGCCACCGGCGTCTCGGCCGGCCGTTGCTCGCCTTCCTCCTCGCCAGCGTCGGCGGCAACCCCCGCCAACGCCGGCGCCGCTTGGAGCCTCGCGGCCCAAGCGGCCAGCGCCCTCGCCAGGAGCTCCACCGCTGGGCAGCGGCGGCGGCGCGAGCCTGATACCCGACATCGCCTCTCTATTTGGACCACCGCCACGCCCGTCCCCGCTCTCCTCAACATGCCGCTGCGCCCGTTCATCTTCGTGGCGCCATGGCACCGAACCTCGACGCCATGCTGCCGCCACCGAGGACGCCGCGGCGACACCTACTACCTCCACCCGGACGCTGCGCTTAACGCCGTCCTCGTCACGCCCGTCGTCATCGATTCGACGTCGCGCACGCCACGGCCCGACGCCATCCGCCTCTCCTGCTTAGGAGCCGCGAGCCACGACAGCAGCGAGAACCACCGGCCTCCTCTTCTTGCTCTGGACTGGGCCGAACGTCGTGCTCCACTCTTTGGAAGGGCTGCTTTGCCACTCCACGGCACCAAATCACCTTCTTTGGAGCTCTCCTTTACCCCGGTGTGCCGCCCGGCAGCAGCAGTTAGTGCCCAGCCAACCCCGGCCACGTCCGGCCACTCCCGGCGGTGGTAGCCAACCGTGGCCCGACCCACAGCCAACTGCTGGCTGGGCCAGCAGCAGGCCGAGCAGGCCACAACCGGCCAACGCCCAGGCACTGCTCCACTGCCTCTGCTCCACCTCGCCGAGAACTCTTCCCCACCACCGGTGAGCATCCAAGCCCCAAAATCCCACCTTTCTTTTTTTCCGCTGAAGTTGTCGGCAACGGCGTCGAGGCGGCCTTCGTGCCACTTCTATACGTTGCGGGGAGGGTCGCAGCCAGCATCCGGCCACTCCTAGCCGCATTCCGCCTTCGCCGGCCAGCCGTAGCCACTCCGGCCACTAGCAGCCTGGCCCGGCTAGCCGCAGCTAGCTGTTGGCCACCAGCGGCCCGGCCAGAGCTGACTGCAGGCTGGGCTCGGCTGGCCAAAGTCGGCGGAGGTGGCCAAACGTGGCTACAGACAGGCCACGGCTGACTGCTGCCCTCCCGGCACTTCCGACACCGCCGTGAAGCCTCTTTTCGGCCTCGCCTTCATCCCGCCAAGGTCTAACCGTTGAACTCCGCCGACGCCGCCCACGACGTCGGCAAAGCCCCTGTTTTTCCATTATTATTCTCAATGTCGCACTTTATCTATACCATGTCTATCTATGCCTGTGCCGTGCCTTCGCGCCGGTCTATCTCCCTCATGCTATGGATCCATTGCACTCGCCTCGTGATGGTCGTGTTGGTTTAGTTCTTGTATGGTGTTGTTGTTTCTTGTGTATTTGCGCGATGCTTGTATGTGGACCGAGCCTTCGAGCGGTCAAGGGACCGCACCTCGTTTGAGCGTTTTGATCGTGGGTTCGTCCCACCGTGATCGCGACGCCCGGCGTAACTCGTTCTCGTGCTTTAGTTGTCTTCGTCGTACCACGAGTGTTAGCTTCTACCTGCGGCCCTAGGGCGTGGTCATAAAGGAGCTCGATATCGCTATCGATGCGGATCTTACCAGCGCACATTGAGCCCCTAAGACCTAGTCTAGTGGGAAACGAACTAGGAAGCAACTATCGTGGGGACGACGGGGAGCCAAACCCGTGTAGGTAAAGCTTATGGCCGTGAGTCATCTCGCCATGACCATCGGGCTTCACCTCTTTTCTTTCCTTTCTTTTCTTGTGCTATTTTTCCCCACCACCTCGTATGCTTGCACCACCTAGACTGGAGCATTCCTCGGTACTCGTGATGACAACCGCATCGCTACGAACCCGAGGAATAGCTTTTTGCCGCTTTAGTTGCACGGAGGTCGTGGTGCCCTACGAGTTGGTGTGGATCAAGGGACCGTGCGAGACTTCCGTCTCTTTTCTTCCGACCACCGTCCCTTGCCATGACGAGTAGGTCGAGAAGAGTGCGGGGCCTTTCTTCCTTCTTTATCCTTTTTGATCCTCGCTAGTTCAAGAAGGCGTGGATTGACTTTCTTGACTCGAGTACTTTGATTATTGACTATTGCCATGTCAAGTGGACCGAAATCTTTGTGGAACCAAAATCTCGTTTGATGTTCGATCGAGTTCGTCGGTGTTCTATTATTGCTCTCGATTCCATTCCTCGATTCCCGTCGATTGCAATGGCGAGTGGATCAAAGGAAGGCGAATCTCACCTTTTCTCTCTTGGGTCCTTCGTGCTTAACCTCCTCGTATGTTTGTACCTAGAATAAACCATGACATCCCTGAGTTCTCACGGTGACAACCGCACCGTTAGGAGCTCTAGGAATGCCTTAGTGCGTATAGTGCACCTTGGTCGAGGTACCCTACAAGCGGATTAGGCACTCGTACTCTTGTGCATCGCTCCTCTTCGATGCCCTGCCTTTTGCTGTGGCATGTGCATTGGAAGGAGTAGACCACTGCTCCCTCTCTTTTCTACCTGTTATTTTTCCCCGCTAGCCTGTTCTTTTCGATCCCGTCTTAACCATGACGATTGGATCAAAGACCGGATTAACTCTTCTAGTTAGCGAAGCTATGGTCTATGTCTCGTTCTCGGACCGTGTGAGTCGACCCGATCGACCGTTGGGAGAACCACCCTCACTAGGGATGTGATCGAGGCCGCGACATGGACATGCCTAGCTAACTCTCTCTCTCCCCCTGATGAGCTACTCTCTTCTCGACTCCTGATGTTATTGTGTCGTGCGGGTCGAGAGGACCTGTAGCCGCTCTTCTGTTGTTGTGTTCCAATCTCTTTTGCTACCGTCGGCTACCATGACGGGTAAGCTAAAGAGCCTCAGAACCAAGTCACGATTCCTCTATTTCGTGTTAATTGTTCTTACTCAAATCTTATGTAGTAGTTGTGACTTGCAGGTTAAAGGCCACAAGGGCCAAACCCTGTTGTTCCTTTTTCCCTTTCCCTCTTGCTTGTGATCCTCCAGTCCCCGCCAATTTCCATGACGTTCGGATTGTGAGGCCACAAGCCGTAGTGTTTGTTTAAGACAAGTTAGGATCAAGGCCTCTTCTCTTGGAGCCGCATGTGTCGACATGGTTGACCCGGGACGTATTGGCTATTCGAGGCCTCGATCCGAGCTTATGCTTAACAACCAACCACTTCTGTTTGTTTGAAGCCCGAGGAATGGACACTCTCCGTGAGGGATAAGCCTTTTGGAGTTTAATTGGAGTTATCTAATTCCATTTATATCTTATTTCCTTTTTGGGGAATATTGGATTTTGGTTAGGGATTGATTGCTCTTTACCTTGTTTGTCGCTATACGGAGGTAGTTACATCGCGATGATGATGGATGGGCCGAAGACCTACAGGAAGCAGAAAGCATGAGGACAATTGGATATGGATGACTATGGATTGCTATAAACAGGTGCCACGTCCCACCCAACCTCGTAGAATCCTATTAGGCATGCAATGTGTAGCTGCTAGTGCTTTACTTTGTACAAATGAACTGTGATAGGATGCATGATAGATTGCTTGATAATCCAATACCTTGACGCAACCTTTCCCCTGCACACCCACTGCTAGGATAGACGCTCGCCTACTTCATGATATATACTTGCTACACACTTACATTTTACTCATACATGCTTGTGTGTGGCTAAGGCACATGGTGCCGTAAACTGGATAACTGGGTTAACATGGGAGAGATCTTGGCGTGTGTCTTGGGTGTGTGGTGAGGGTTGTGTCGACTGGACGGGATCTACGACGAGTCAGGGGACAAGTCTTGTCGGGAGAGTGTGATCTGGGCACTCCCTATGTGAGAGAGTACCTGTGGCGGGTACATGTGATGTGAGTAGATTCCGGGGAGGAGTGTCTTCGTGGGACGAATCCCTGGAATGGAGGTGCCATCGAGGTACGGGGCGTCGAGCCCCATGTGAAGATATCCTGTCCAGTCCATCTAAGGACTGATTGGGCGAGGATGCGGTTCATGGGACCTTTTCGTACACACCACTCGTTTCTGATGGGCGGGAAACGACTTGACGGCTAGCTGGCCCCCTGCCATTACTACTAGGTTGGTAGGTGATAGTGTAGGGAGGTACGGGTGCCAAGACCCACACCCTCCTGAGACAACGTGGAACCCTCAGGGATCCGGTACCACGTCTCACAGTCTCGGCGTCTTGCCGGTGGATCTCCGGGGTGCCCAGTGAGTGGTAGAGTGGCATCGGGCCGGTTAGGTGGCGACTTGGTATCGGCCCTAGACGAGGCATCGTCGATGATGGTGATCTTGTGGTTCAGGTGTACAAGCTCTGCAGAGTTACTAAATCTATACGTATAGCCGTGTCCCCGTGCGGACATTCCCATGAGTTACCATATGTTTGTTATAGTGAGAGGTGTCCTTCTTTTCTCACCCCGGGTGTTGTTGGATTCGGCTTAGGCCGTTGAGGCAAGGAGGAGCGGGGAGTCTTCCTTGCCGACTAGAGAGTGAGAGTTTGGTGAGATGTGTGGGTGTGGATGTGGATATGGATGGGATGGATGGATGTGTGGATGAGATGGGTTAAAAACTTGATGAACTATATTACTTTTTATATTATGAACTGGCATAGGAAAACTACTGACCAAATATAGGCCTTTTTCTCTCTACCTTTGCATTCCACTTACCACATAGCAAAGCAAAGCATAGGGTGGGAGCCGATTGGCAAGTACAAATCGTCTTCGATAGAGTTGAGCAGGTTGATATCCGAGGAGGACTACGACAATGATGGAGTGAAAGGATTAGGTGATCTCGTACCTACACTCAAGTTTGGTTAAGGAGATCAAGTCTACGCCCGCTGATACTCTACCGCGACTCTGATGATCGTTCGTGAAGGAGGAGCCTTCACCCGCTATGGCGCTACGCCTACTCTGATGAAGACCTTCGTGTGTATATCGCTAGGATGCATTGTATCTAGGTGTGTCTCCAAGTGTTGTAAACCTTGCAACTTGTACCTTTTTACGATGTATGAACTGTGGTATCAACTGTAAATGATGTACTCTGTGGATTTCCCTTCGAGGAAATCACGGGTCGTTTCAGTTTTCAAATCCAACGGCGGGGTAAAACCTCACAATTATGATCAACTCACTCCTGCGGGTTTGAGCTTGGCGGCAAATCCAAACGTTTCAACACAACCTTTGGAAAATCCAACGTTTCCACGCCACAACGCCTCACCGGCTAAAAGGCTCAACGGGTCGAACAGGGGCGCTCAACGGGTCAATCCAAGCTCTTATCGGAGGGAAGCAATCTCCGCGACTACGGCCTACCAACACGCTACGGGGATCTCCGCGACCGATCTTTCGCGACTACGGCCTACTACCACACCCTCTCCCTATATACGTGCTATTCTACACTCTAGGTGTAGAATAATATTCTACACCTAGTAGCTAATACTTGAGTAATACTTGAAGAAAATTCAGAAATACCGAACACTCTTGAACAACAACTCATCGACTAATACCGAATGCGGTTCAAGATCGTTAAGTATTGTTTAGTATTTTTGGTCAAGTATTACTCAAGTAGCGATTAATATTAGCTACTAGGTGTAGAATAATATTCTACACCTACGATGTAGAATAAGCGTTATATATATATATATATATATATATATATATATATATATATATATATATATATATATATATATATATATACACACACACACACGCGCACTATGTCTAGATTGATAACAATACATATAAAGAAAAAGCTAAAACACACATCTTATAATTTAGTTAGAATGGAGAGTGTCATTTTTCTTTACCCCTAACCCTGACTCCTCTTTCCAAAGTATCCATATATATATAACTGCAAATTTGTTTTGAAATATAATACAAGCGCGAACTCGATCACTGTAATCACACGCTGACACGTACATGTTCTTCTATGCTACTTTCTCCGTTCGTGGAAATGACATATATAGTAGCATAGCATAGCATGTAATTAGAAACAAACCAACTTTGGAAGCCGCTGAGCCGCACCATGACAAATGTTAGATGGTGCACGGTGGTAGGGATATGTTAGATGGTGCACGGTGGTAGGGTCGATGGCTAGAGAAAAAGCACGCATATATCCCCCATGTATATATCATTTTTATACATAGTTGGCTTTCCCTTTCAATTCAATGCAAGAACGAACAAGATGATTAGCCCTACCCACAGGCCACATCTGCATTGACGTGCTTAAAATAAAAAAGGGCACTACTACATATATATGTGTATGTGTCCATACTCCACACCACCACCACTATCTATGACGCGACCGTGGACCATGGTGAACTCACGGGCCTCCTCTCCTCTGACGATGACATGACGCCGCTCCTACGCCTTGCGTAAGGATGATGCCTTGCTGATGGATCGCCGGCCGGTGTTGTTGAGCAGTTGATCTATACGCTTGGCAAATTAGCTCTAGATCATTATCAAATTCGACTTAGCTACTGGCCTCCCAATTGAAATGGCCAGATATATGCATATATAAATGTTTCCTCCGCTCCAGTATTCATATGAGATGATGATTTGTTCTAGCTAGAGATAATGATGGGTACACCTGAGGCCTACAGTTAAAGGCCTAAAAGAATAGCACATGTATAGTGGCCTTCTTTATTTTATTGCATGATTCTCTGTTGCCTTTATTTTGGATAATAAGTAGTAGCTAGCTAATTGAGATTACAATGCGTGGGACTGTGTATTTTTTTCTTAAAAAAACAAGTTATTCCCTACCCATAAAGGGAAAAGGGAATTATCCACTTTGGAGCAGTTTTGACTGAATCTCCCTCTGGGTCCATGCTGTTTTTTTTTCGAAAATGGAATGGTTGGGTCGGGAACAAACTATATATATGTACGTACTACAAACCCAGCCAATTCGAGACTTCGGGGGGAAAAGTTTATCCGGTGTCAAGTACATTTTCAACCTTTTTGAAACAAAATTGATGACCTTTACCCACTAGTACATAATTACAATAATTATTATTAAGACTTTTTATTAAGGTTGCTTTTTTTTAGAAAACACCACCCTCTTTGTTGATTGAGTTGGTCATACGAAATACATACGCCCTCAGGCGGATCAGGCAGCCAGACATATCTGCCTGTTACAAAAGAGATCATGCTCCTAGCTAGATTATGAATATCAACATTTGAATTTCTACTCTCATGAGCAAAATCAACATAAATAAAAAATCACAGACCCTAGCCCTAACCTCGCTCCTGCAAAGGAGTGGCCCAGTACAAATGAGAAAGGAAAAGGAAAACTCTACTTTCCCTCCCTCAACTTTCGTAAAAGTTCACTTTTCCTCTCTAAATTACAAAACTGGACAAACAATCTCCCTTAACTTTTTAAACCATGCACTTTACCTTCCTAGAGTGGTTTTGATGGTGGTTTTACTACAGTGACAGTGGTTTTTCTTTTTTTTATTTTGGCTGAATTTTTAAAAAATCATAGTGAATCAAAAAAAATCATAAAATGTAAAATTTAATATTGGACTCCACAGCGAATATATAATATGGGCTCCGGGGTTATCTGGGCCTTTCCTTCTCGTGCGGGGGTGCGGCCCAACCCAAACGCGACGACGAAGCAGCCCATGCCATGAGAAACGATGGAATCGGCTCGCCGCAACGGCGACTACCATCACTCCAGCCGCCATTGCTGCTGCTCGTGGAAGCTTCGCCACTGGCGCCGCCATGGACCCAGACCTGGTGGACCTGGACATGGACATGGATATGGAGACGCTCGCCGACGACGCCGACGCGGCGCTCGGCGGCGACAGCGGCGGCGAGGCCGAGCGCAACGAGGCCGCCGAGGCCGAGGCTGAGGCCGAGCGATTCGAGGCCGCCGAGGCCGAGGCCGACATCCTCCGCGACCGTTTCCGCCTCGCCGTCATCAGCATCGCCACCGCCGAAGGTAGCATTTCATCCTCTCGCGCCTTCCTTCGTTACTGGGAGTTTAAGAGTCCGGAAAAGTTCGTCATCTTGAGATGCGGCGTCTGCGCAGGAAAGAAGGCCGGGATGACGGTCGCCGACCCCGTTGTTGCCTGCATCGCCGATTTGGCGTTCAAGAGTGCAGGTCTCCTTCACCCAGCCAGAACCCTACCTTTCTCTTCATTTGCTTCTGTAACCAGTAACTGCTTCTTTCTGCACGTTATTTCTCTTTGGTTCATTGTAAGGTGCCATCTTAACCTCTTGGGAGCACAATTTATCTCGACCTGCTTGAGTTGCCAAGTTGAGTGCTTTCATAAAATTGGTTTCTGTAGGAAATGCAGTGCTTGGAGTAGACAAGAACTAGTTTCAGTATTTTGCAGATTGGTTCTTGAAACGAAAAATGTGCTAAAAAGACTAGAGTGGGTCAGTTACATTATTCTCTCAATGGTTAGCAGTTAGCACCCATTTAGCAGACAACTTTTTTGTGGAGATAAACTGACAGGATAGCAGTGTAGACAGTATGAGAGAAATGTTCCGTATTTCTTATTTCCTTATCACATTAATATTCCACTGGGTTTTGATATTGACAACCAAAGAGTTAGTAATTATAGCCTATATGGTGTAAAGTTTGTCTTTCATGCTTTGAATTGAGACCTCACAAGTTTGTCTTGGTAGCTAGACTGAAAGATTGTTCTTCTGGTCGAATTAACAACCTGGAAATCTGGAATGCATTTTTGCTTCTTTAGTTTTTGGTTCTGATTTCTGAAGCTAAGTGGCTTCAGTGCCTACATGGGTTATGACTGCATTATTTGAGATTTCATGCCCTTGTCCTCAAACCTACCTAGAGGATTA
The DNA here is from genome assembly GCA_015844335.1 of Chrysopogon serrulatus. NCBI lineage: Eukaryota > Viridiplantae > Streptophyta > Magnoliopsida > Poales > Poaceae > Chrysopogon > Chrysopogon serrulatus. Next base: position 124,714 of record JADLZL010003454.1, read on the forward strand.
TTTCTTTGCTTCTACACTTGTGTGTATTGTCAAGGGACAAAAGAACCTTCCCTGCATTGCTTCTCAAGATGTATCAGGATTTGGACCCAAAATGCCCCAAATCCATTGCCTTGTAGCTATTATTATTTTTACATATCACTTTTGCTTTGTCTATCAATGTACTGTATAGTGCTTGTTAAATGTGACACCTACTCGTGATGTAGACAGAAACGCACCTGTTTAATCATAACAGATGTACACAACTGATTTCTAAAGATTGGCAGTTCACAGTTTACATGGCTTAGTAAGTCCAATTACATCAAAGCTTATTGAAAACTGCCCCACATTATGTCTGCAAAGTGCAAATTTCAAATTTCACAATCAGACTGTTGTAGTGACCCAGTGTATCCAGATAGAAAGAAGTCGTTGAGTACATAGATCTTCTATCCTAGATCTCTTGCAGAGAATTTTCTTTATCTTGCCACAAATTAGGATTGAATAACTACAGTGATAAGAGATGGTGAAGTTGATGCATTAGGTTGATGAAGAAGTGCATTTAGTTGAAAGTAACAATAATCTGAAGCATGGCACTTACTACCTAGTAGCTATTTTAAATTATATGCTTCCTATCCTTTTAGAGAGATAAAAAAATGGCTCTGGATCTACTTAGATTTGTGCCTGTGGTATAATATTCGATTTATTAACATCTTTCATGCAATGTACAGAGCAGTTAGCAAAGGATGCGGAGTTGTTTGCACAGCATGCTGGTCGCAAATCTGTCAGGATGGATGATGTCATACTCACAGGTACTTGACGATAACTTGTTCTGGTTCTGGAAAAAAGGGGAAAAAATGTTAGGCTTCTTAGAAGTTAGAAGTGCATCTTATACTTTTGGTCTGTTTGAATTACTTGTACCGGTACCCTCTTTTCCTAATATTTGATTAGCTGATTGATGTGCAGAACTCATTTTGACCCTCATCATAGAACTCTCAGTTGGATACTTTGGTCTTTGATGTGTGACTCCAGCTCACAGGAATGAGCATCTTATGGGGTTGTTGCGGACCTTCTCTCAAGAGCTGAAGGGAAAGGAGCCTGCCAGTGAGAGGAAGAGAAAGAAATCGTCAAAGAAGGATGACGGGGTGATCGAAGTCTGATTTCAGATATCTCACTTGTACATCCTCCTTGTGTAGCTTGTGTGGATGCTATCTATCTTCCCCATGTCATTTTGCAGAACTTGGTTATTCTTTCAATCGAACAAGTGGGCCTTCTCAACTGCACTTAGCATTAGGAGTGAGTCCAGGAGCTGTCCAAGTGGACAGGAAAGAAGAGCTCGCGGGCAGCTTGTCTCTTGTCAGTCTGTGGCAAAATTTCTCTCCACCTATTTTTTGTCCGGCCCTCTCCTAACTAACTCTTCTTTTTTAAGATGAATGAAATAAAACCTCCACTTATCTCATACTTATTTTGAAATTGCAAAACCTTATTGGTATCGCACACGTATATAAACTAGAGTTCTATCTTTTCTAAGCTTCCTTATATAATACATAGACAAAAGCCACTGTAACACCCCTGGTGTTACGTTAACCTAAACCCCACCATGTCATCATATTATACATTAAGCATCATGTTTATCGATTTAATGATAATGCAATTAGAATATGACATGGTCTAATAGTTTTTTATGATTAATGCTTTGTCTTGTATGCTAAGTATGTTTTGAGAGTGCCTAATGATCTTTAGTATAGCTTGCTATGCTTGTCAACTAGAATAGTGTGGGAAAAGCAATTAAATTTCACTTACATGCTTTATCAAGTTTATAAAAGTGATTAAACTAAAAGCAACCTTGGAGTGATTAAGTGTTTGGCTAACTATGTTTAACATCCTAAGCATGTTTTACAAGTTAAATGATGTAAAAGAAAGAGTCAAATTTGAATTGAATCGAATCCCAAACCCTAACCCTAGTTGGTTAAGTGTTGGAATTTGTATTCCAAGTTCACTTTTGAGGAGCTAACCATGATTAATTTTGCAAATAAAAGTTACCAAACTTTGGCACCATTTCAAAGTATGAACTTTGTACTTTGAAAGTATGCCATTGGTTGGGTTTTAAAAAGTATCACAACACCATTAATTAATTGCCCAAAGATTCAATTTGAAAATCCTTTTCAAAAGCTGAAATTCAAAAGCCTTTTGCCCCTTTTCTCAATTTTATCTCAAAATATTCAAAATTTGGGAAAACTCTAAAAATACAGTTTGTGCATCTCTTTGAGCTCTACAAGTTTGGTATATAAAGTTTTTCAAGTTTTTGAATAAAATTTAAACTAATTTCAAAAGTTCTTTAAATTGGGAATTGTCCCCTTTTTATTTTTAAACTCCAATTCAAAAATTATTCAGTTTCATGAAAAACTTTCTAAATGAAAGTTGTAGATCTTGAAAAATGGAACAACTTTTATTTTTGGAGATTTTCATCTTTTATTCAAAATTTGAAAGTAATTTTGAAATCCCAAAAGTTTGAGTTTAAATCCTTTTTCAATTTCAAATTGCAGTTTCAAAAATATTTGAAATCTGACTAAACTTTCTTAATAAAAGTTGTAGAGCATAAAAAAGTTGCATAACTTCTATTTTGGAAATTTTTCGAGTTCAGTACAAATTTTGAGAGTAATTTTGCAAAAATAAAAGGGTGAGGTGGCTGGTTGCTACAGTACCCGGGGGAATTCTCCTTCTCCTCTCTACCCCATACCGCCTGCTGCCCGGCGCCGCCGTGGCGTTTCAGCGCCCGCCCGGCCAAGGCGCGCTGCCAACCACATTTGAGGCGGGGTCGCGAAGCCCCGACCACTTTTGCCCCATCCTTTCTCTATAAAACGGAGCATCGGCCGTCGTCGTTTTTCTTTTCCTCTCTGAGCTCGCCGCCGGCCGCTTCTCCTTCCTCTGCAAAATTCGCATTCGCCGCTCTGTGATCACGCTCGAGCCTCTGCACCCAGCTCCGCAACACCTTTGCGCATCGTGTGAGCCCGCTCGTGTCTTTTCTCATTGCCGAAATCGCCTATGCGCCACCTTCTTCTCCGTTTCCGGTCATGGCCGCCGCCGAGAGCCGCTCGCGTAGGACAGCGCTCTCCGGCGTGTCCCCGGCCAAGCCAATTAGAGTCCCAGCATAGCCAAGAGCTTGTCACTACCGTCGGCTCGCTCTCAAGCATCTTACCGTACCACCCTTGCCGGAACGGGGCATCGCCGCCGTGCGCGCCTCTGCTGCTCCGTCGTCGAGCTCGCCTCCGCCGCGGTCGTGCTTTTCTGCGCCGTCCCTGTCCTAACCAATAAGCGCAGAGCATTGTGGTGAGCCTCCCACAGCTTCCCCGAACCCTATCGCGGCCGTTTATGGTCTCCGGGGTGATTTCCGTTGCTGCGCCGCCGCGTCTAACTCCACTGAGCCGCCATGGCCACCGCCATGCGAGCTCTGGCCATCAATTGATCCCATCCGACAGCTCGGCAGGTTCGCCCGGTCGTGAGGAGTCCAACGGTGCCTTCTGCGCCGTCTGGAACCTCGTCGCCGGCGAGGTAGCCGACCCGCAGCGCCGTCGCCCTTCTGTCTGAGCAGAAAGAAGAAGAGGGGAGAGGAGAAACTGACGAGCCGGGCCCGGGTGTCAGCGAGAGAAAAAAGAGAAGGCAGCAGCGCGCGGGAGTTGGGCCGAGTCGGGCTGTGCGGGCCATTGTGGGCCGCACAGTGGCCTGAAGGGAAAAAATATGAGAAAAATATATTTGTGATCCTCATGATGTATAGTTTCATAGAAAAATATGTTTGTAGCATGTTAATCACTTTTGTCATGCTCAATAATTCCATGTTTTAATTAATAAATGCATAGTCTTTGATTTTTGTAGCATAAAATATTAATCCAAAAATCATGAAAAATTAGGAGTAAGCTTTTCATGCTAAAAGTGACCTCCACTAAAATTTGTGCACTGTTTTGAGCAAGTTTGCTTTCATAATTAATTTATACCTTGTTTACTGACCTTTAAAATAGTTAATCATACCTTTAATTGGTTAATTAGTTGACTAATTAATTGTTGATTGATTTATGGTTTTGTTGGAGACTTTGGATCAGCAAAACATATCTGGTCTAAAGCATGCTCATGTATAGTTATATATAAAGTGGCTCACATGCTTATATAAATAATAAATGCCTAAAGTAATTAATTATATGTTTCACTTAGGATGATTCCTATTTTGGTATTATTTGAAGACCATGAATCATTAACCTTAATGATTTATGGCTTGGTTGTGTAGTCATAGTAATAGTTATCATCACATGTGTAATGGTAGCTAATTAGTTAGTAAGTTTAATCGGTGGCTTTCAACAAGCTGTAAAAATGGTTAATAAACTAGTAATTAACCTTAATCACCATAGGTTTGATTGACTTTGGGATTGAGTGATGACCCTAGGTCATTAACCCTAATGACCTTCGGCAGTTTATGTTGATTGCGTACCGTTAGTCCGTCGTCGTCGACGCTAGTTATGCTTCCGTAGTGCAACTTTACCGTGAAGGAAAGTTGTACTCAAGTTAATATAGAGTTAAGTTGTTTCATCCATGTTGCCTTGCATCATGCATCATATCATGCATTTCATCATACTTAGAATGCATCATTTGTATACGTATAGTTTACGTGAGAGAAGGTTTACGTGGATCAAGTTCGGAGAAGGTGTTTCGGAAGAAGATGCTCAGATGTGTTGATGCCATCTGACTTGGGTGATCCTCCTAAGGATACTAACCTTCTCTGCAACGCAGGCAAGCCCCGGATGCATTTAAACATTTCCTTGTATTTCGAAAAGCTTTATATTTTATGTTCCTGATATGATGCATTAGGTGTTAGGAGTTGTGTGATATCCTACTTTGATGCATTTACCGTACCTTGATATATTACCCTGGATACCTGCTTTGATTTCGAAATGTTTAGTATATGCTTAGTCTCGCTGATAGTCTAGGCTTTACAAATAAAATGTTTTTCAAAGTTTGATAACAGTACCCTCTGAAGGGAAGTTATAAAAACCTGATGTTGCTTGTTGTCTATCCTTGTTGCGACGGGGTCAAGGGTACACAACAAGAACATGATGATGAGTAAATCGAGACATCGGTGGAGTGACTTACACCGAGGATGGGCTAGTGCCCGGTGTAATGTCGATCCCACTTTGTGTCGATTAAGGACCGTCTCTCATTGCGGTGATCCACGTGGTCAAGAGGGTTATTGGATAGTACTAGTCGCATGCTAATGGCGGTAAGCTCCCTTGTATGATCCACGACGAACGGACAACCGGAACGTAGCGTGTACCCACCTGCGCGGGCGCACGCGTGGAAGGGGACCGCGGCGTAGGGAGGTGGTGTACTGTACCTCGTGGCTAGGACCCGTTCTGGCCAGGAGAAATGCAAGCGTGAGTTGATGTATGTAAGATGTTCGGTCCTGCATACATCGTGTGGCTAGAAAGCCCCAGCTGGGTATATAAGCGATTCGAATCGTCGTTGCTCCACGATATGGGAGACTTGACCAAGCGTCAGCATCGTAGTAATGATGAAAGTGGTTGAGACTGGAACGTTTTGAAATTGTTACATGGATGATAAGTGTTTGCTATAGAGCAGGATAAATAACATGAAAAGTAAGGATCAACTTTAGTTGCTTTTAGCAAATGTGTCTTTGATTCTTGCTAAAGTCTCACCTTGATTCCTATTAGCCAGCATTCATGAGTCTTCTCCCCAATTTTTGGTTGGGTAAGTCTTGCGGAGTACTTTTTGTACTCAGGGTTTGTTAAACCCCTGTTGCAGGTGTTGACTGGTGATGCTGATCCCGATCATACCAGTGGGTTTGGCATGATCGCTTATCTTCCGTGTGAGACGTTCTCTTACAAGGGTTCTATGATTCTTTCTTACTTCCGCAAACTCAGTTAAGTTTTGTGTACTCAAACTCTGATTAAGTTTTGTAATAATTCTTTGTAAATCTTCCGCTATTCTGTGTATTTGGATACAAACAGTTGTAATACTATAATATCTCTGTAAGAATTTGATCCTGGAGGATCGTGGTGTCATCGGGGTTTCACCCGACAGAACATTCTGAGTTATGTGGTACACAAGTATGGCTGACAGAGGTCTTAAGGACAATATCAGATGCTTGTGAGCCATATAATTTAGAAGGTTCTGCCACAGCCACCTAATAAACCAAGTTCACCTCTCCTCAATTTTCTATATGGTACAAATTCTATGCTGTAGATAGTATTTTTTTACGGGCCTTAGTATTTAATTGAAACATGTTGAAATAAGCCCAGGTATTATGGCCCACAACAGACTTTTTGAGTTAGGACTCCTGCTCCGAATAATTTTTTGATACCGAATAACCTTGCCTCTACCTCTCGTGTTTTTACAGTCCGCTCATGTGGGAAAACAAAAATACATGTCAGCTATGGATCGTACCTAGGTCTCCACATTATAATTTTTTTTGGATACATGGCCTCAACGTGGAAATTTGTCTCAGTTTGTATTGGTTGCGTTTTGTTTTGGAAGCTGATGGCCAAAAGACGTCGTATAGTATCCGAACGTGACTTGCCTTTCTTGCTCCAAAGTTCTACACCAAAGCCCCTATACGGACAGCCGGCTGGTTAGTGCTTTTCTTATTAGCGTGCCTGGGACAAAAAACATCAGGTCGCCGCATCGATCTCCAGAGCTCACCATCCGAGCTTGTCGTCAAAGTATCCCCGCCGTAGTCCCACGCTGCGGAGGCACCGTCACATGGCGCTGGTCTCCTGTGCCGGCGCAACTCCCGTCCGCGAAAAAGGTCACCTCGGCCACCCAGCGACTGGCAGCCGGAGCTCGCCATCGACGACTCTGCAGTCTCCGATCCATCGCCGCGGTAGCGCTGCCCCTCGCCGGTGTTTGAGCACCCCTCAATTCGGCGAGCGAGGAAGAGGCAACGAAATTTGCAAAAGACGCACACAAGGCCAACGCGAGGAAAGCTAATATATTTTCTTCAAAGTCGTGGTGGCTGTAAGACAATGGCGACCGTTGATGGCATTCATGACGGTGCCCGGGAGACTAGCCCACATCACCTCCTCTCAGGGCCACGCCGCTAACGCCTTCTTTTGAGGCGGGGCAGCTGCCCTTGTGATCGCCTTCTTTGCAGAAGACGATGTCACCAGTCCACCCTGGCCGTTGTCCTTGGGGCCGATGTCCTACCTACCACCTCATAGGGAAGTCCATGACCAGTCCGGATTCAGAATCAAATCGGAAGGGAAGAGACTAGCTCAGATCAGGAAAATCCCTGGTAGACACGAATTTCTATCTTTGAAAGTTGAAAGTTACAATTATAAGCTGAAACTGAAATTGAAATTGAAAGTTGCAACTGGAAGCTCTGGATCTGCTAGACTACGATCCTCGATAGATGTCTCCATGTCAAACGACGCAAGCAAGGTTTGCTTCATGTTGCTATTATTCCCGTTCTCTTCATTATACTATTTCTTTCTTTTCTCCTTTACATTATAGTATGAAAAATATTCAATGTCCTTGATTTTTTATGGTACTTATTGGGGGATTTTTTTTAAAAAAAAATTGGTACACCTGATGATGCGTAGAATATTGACTAGAGTAATACCGTCAAATTAAACATACCTTACTTGGAACAATTTTTATTAATTTAATTCTGATTGTGAGTTATGCTATGAAGTATTTATCTATATCAGCAAAAGCAAAGCAACTAATAATTTGTGTAGCTCTTGGGAACAATTGCAACTTCTCTGACTACCTGATACCGAAGCTGTTCTACTTTAATTGTCTCACGTTGGACTTCCTCTAGAGCCCACGGTTATTCTTTTCACAATATGTGCTTCCAGTTTACAACACTTAAATTTCTTAGATCAGCTTGTACAGTCATGCAGAAAAAATAGATCAGCTTGTATAATCACGCAAAAAATAAAAACTCTCACATTTTATAGTCCTTGCCTGCATACATTTTCTCTCTTTTAATTATCAGTAAAGTGAAACAATATTTAAATTAGATCAATTACAAATGTCTTTCATCCGTAGCAAACGCACGGGCATTTTTTCTAGTCTAATATAAATGCCTCGGTCTGTTCAAATATGTCACGTTTTAGCATTCGAACCAGTAAGAATCTTTTATGCTTGTAGTTCTGTGCCCAAGAAAACTAAGAATATCATTTTTTTTCTCCCCGACATGGGACAGGATAAAATGACGGCCGCAGCTTGGATAGTTGGACTGGCAGATAGATGGACGATCGGCAAGTTTTCAACGGAGCTTGCGTGGCTGATAATGGCGGTCCAAGATAAGAAAGCAGCACCGCAATCAAGCTGGAGCACTAAAGCGACTGAAAACAACAAACGGTGTCGTCCGTGGTTACTAGTTATAGCGAGGAAGGTCAAGTCTTGTTCATGAGCCAATAGCCATGGATGGTCGGTCCCCTTGTCATCGTACTCCGTAGTTGATGCTACAAGGATCAAACTCACTCACGCTTACATGACCTCACAAAGTACTGCTTTGTAATCTTTATGTAGTAATAGTCCATTCCAGATTGCAAATTATTTTAAAAATCTTAAAGAGTCAAATATCTCTAGCTTGACCTAAATTATAGAAAGAAACATAAAAAATTATTATATTAAATAGGTATATTATAAAAAAATATAATTAATGAAGAATAGAGTGATACTTACTTGGTATCATAAATGTTATTATTGTTATATAAATCTGGTCAAACTTGAAATGCTTTGACTTTTTAAGATTTTTCAAATGACTTACAATTTAGAATGGAGGGAGCATTTGGTTCAACTTCTGAAAAATGCTGGCATTACCCGCTTTTCTAAAAGCAACTACTTTTGCGTAGTAGTATAATTTTTACAGCACCTTAGATCTTGCTTTTTGTTTGAAAATGAAGAGATATTTTACAATTGTTTCAAAGGAGATAGAGAGGATAGGTTTGACATTTTACAACTATTTTGGATGCCTTTGCTTTCCTTATAAGGTTTACTAGAACTAAACTGATTCCTTTCTAGGTCCCATTTGAAAAGTTTTTTTCATATAATTTTCTAATTACATGGACTTTTTTTTGTGTGTGGTTCAAATCGGGCCTTGTTTTCTACAAAAATCATGTGAAAATTTGCAGCTACTTATGGCGACAAGACCCGACGGGAACCTTTTGGTACAACATTGCGAGGGAGCGGCCGCAATCCTGCTCAGAACCGGACCATACCTGTATGCTGTGTTGCATTGCATCAGGCCATCATGTGGTGTGGTGTGGTGCCCCGTGCCCGGCAGAATTCAGGTGCGGCCGGCTGGACGTTGCGCTCGTGACTGTGCGGCCGGCTAACCGAGGCTACGCCGGGCCCCCGCCGCGTGCGCTGATGACGAATGTGGCTGGAAGACGCGACGCCGGCCTGTTTGGTACCGCTTCTCTAGCGCTTCTTCTAATAAAGTACTCTATCTGTCCTATGGACTTTGTTGTTGAAAAACCGTGCACCCTCTCACAAACACGCTTTCCGGACGACATACTCCATGGGACGGAGGGAGTAAGCTGCAAAAACAGAGTGGAAGTGGTGATCTAGATTCTGTTTTTCAGTACAAATGAGAGTTGTAAAAATAAACACGGTTGGAATAAGCTGTAAAAAACAGCCCGATTAGCATGGTTCCAAACAATTCCAGCTTCCTCTGCGGTATGCAGTACAGGGGTGCTAGCGATTGTGAAGTAAAAAAAAATATTGATTTTATTAGCTACTAGTTCATTCATTTTGAAAATATAGAGATAAAAAAGCTCGTTGTTACTGTGTACGGAGAAGTAAGAATCAAAACTGGTCAGGACTCTACCAAACAGAATCCGGTCTAAAAGAGGAAGAACAATGAGCTGGCAAAATGGAGCCAAAAACTACATATAAACACATTTACTTAACTATTAATACTTCGGTTCTCTTTTATAAGACGCAAATGTATATCAAAATTTAAACTTTAGAAACTTTCACCAATAACTAGGCTAATAGTTTTAATTATTATAATACAAATTTTATATGGTTAGATTTGTACCGAATTATATTATCTAATGGTTATAAGTTTATAAACAAAAACAATATAATATAAACTACATGAATGATCAAAGTGTACTCTAAGAGACTATATTTTATTTTAAGTCATGTCTTATAAAACGGAACAGAGGAGTATATCTCAGAAGTGTGTTACAGACAAATATTGTACCTTTCCAGTGGCGAATGCTAGGACTAGCAAAACAACTCTTCTCGGATGACGAAGCAGGGGGCGTGCGGTGAGTAGTAGAGCCGTCCAACTCCGTAGACTGTTAGCTCGGTTGTATACTTTTGTGTAATATCAAAATTTGTTTAAGTACGCTAGGGCGGTATGGTCATAACTGTAAGACCCGCTAGGGCACTCTTGTAAGCTGGCGTCGGGTGTATGTTTAAACTCTCCTTAATTACAATGATACACAAATCTTTTTGCGTATTCGAGAAAAAAGAAGATAGTACTCCATTCATTCAAATTTACAAGTCCTTAAAGTTGGGATTGATTAACGAGATGAAAATTTACTTTGGAATTCAAAAGTAGATATCTGTATAGAATTATAGATAGTAAAAAGTATGTATCTAATATAAAAGCCAAAATAACTTTGATTTGGGAGATAGTGCAGTCTATTAACCTGGCTGGAAGAACAAAAGGTTTTGAAAGCTGATCCGACAATTATTGGGTGTCTATATAATATAATTAACAGGATCGGAAAAAGGTGGCATACCATTCCATTTAGCCAGATCAGCACCCTCTGCGCGACGACGGCGCTCTGAAAAGAAGAGCTGCTAATCTTGTCTCCTCATCCCCGCATTCTTTACTTGAATTAATAACCTTGTCTCTTTCTGTCAATCAATCCATCAATCACAGCTTAGAGCCCAATGCATGTGTTTTGCTAAAGAGAGAAAGGGTTCCTGCACGAACCAATCATGTATCATGCGCCAGGCAGCCAGGGTAATAATGCCTAAACAATTCAATCATTGAAGTGAGTGAGGTTGGCAACAAAAATTGCTCAACCCCCAATGCGCCTCTTGCGCGGACGAATCGAAATACCTAAACCAAAAGAAGTGCTCGTCATGGACGTGGAAGAGCAGCAGTTGGACGGATCGAGATAATAATCAGATAAGGATCCATCGAGGAGAGTTGTGCAGTGTCCAGTGCCCCATTATCGATCGGCTTGGCTCCAATAACCACCCAATACATGGCTCAATCGTGTATATGTCGTACCATTTGTTTTTTTCGTCCAGGGCAAAATAGTTTAAGCATTCGGACATTTGTGCGCAGGGCCACCCTTCCCTATCTTATCTTGTGTGTTCTTTATGTAAAAAAATGCTTGCAAAAAAACTGACCTGTATCTTGTTTATCCAAAAGGCCCAGTGCTAATTGGCTGCCGAGTTTATGCCGGATTAGAGAAATCCACTGCTGCACTCGTGTATCAGTTGTGAAATTTGAAGAGCAGTCCGCTCGAAAACTGACCAGATCCAATCAAAGCCCGTCCTTTTTCAATGTAACTGCCGCCGGCCGGTGTGCATCGCTGAAATGAAACCGGCGTTTGGTCACACATTTTGTTCCCCTGGTACATCCTCGTGCTGCCCACATGCGCCGGATCGCCAGCCGTACGTGGCCATGCCATGGCAATCTCAGCAGTGAACACTCGCCGTCGCCGTCTCGATCGTCCTATTCCTCGCCTTCGACTTCGATTGGCACTGCCAGTCTGCCAGCACCGGCCGGCCACAACCACAAGTGATGAATTCTGAAACCATGGACCCCGGGTCTCTCTCTGTCCAACATCGCCGTCAAGTATCATCAGGCAGCAACTTTTCCTCCGCCACACACAACACAGCACACAGTACAGTGATTGCAATGGCGTGACGGCAGGCTCGTGGCCGGGGGCCCCCGGGCCATGCATGCCAACAAGCAGGGGCGCCATCTCCACGACATGGGGACCGGCCGGCTTGTGCTTCTCAGGAATATCTGGGAGAGCCTGTCGACACTCGATCGTGTTGACAACAGCAACTGCTGCGAGTCTCTTGGCACAAATGATGATACTCCAATACGGCTCAGAGTCAGAGCCGTTACGTTATAAAGTAATTCACACATGTAGCCAAAAGCATTACAGCATTGGAAGAGTACTTGGAGCAAGCTGTGTACTGGATCATACGTTGCGTAGAACTACTCCTGTCCTAGAATCTCACAAGACTCGATCAGCATTACAAAAAGTGGAGACTAAATTTGTTTTATGGAATACTACCGGCACGAATCGCCTTTCCCGATTAATATGTTACTACTGAAAGTTATCAAGCTAAAAAAGAAACAAAGGGGTTACAAGAATTCTTCTGTCCATTGCTTGAGTTGACACCTAAAATTGTTCAAAGCGTAGGGATCGTTTGGTTGTCTTAGGAACGAGCCCAGGAACCGTTTCTGCACATGAAGCTTATCTCTACTACTAAAACGAGTAAAAAAGGATAGAATGATTTGGTGTGACAATGTTTCAACAGGCCTCCTTTCCACCTCGTGCGCGATCCAACAGACGCAGTACACACAAATCACGCTGTGATCCGGCACCCTCTCCTCTCGTGCATGCAAACCACGAAATCACAGCGCTAAACAAGGCAAGTACGTGATTTCCTCCTCCTCCTTCCTTGCCAACGCAGTCACGGCACTAAACAAGACAAGTACGTAATTCTCCTCCTCCTTTCTTGCTAGTGTGTTCTCTCCAAAGTCTTTTTTTTTTGTGACTTACTTGCCTTCCATTATCAGCTGGCCGAGGCCTCAACAATAATCAAATCATACACACATGCTGGCGTTTCATGCCACGACTGCGAGCGATGCGTGCTACAGACCTGCCTAGCTAAGCAATGAGCAACCTTATTAAAATTTCTACTTACATAAGAGAAAGTGAAATCATGGAAGGCAAGACTGAGATTCGCCATCTCTTTTAGAACTGAATCAATAGAAGATCGTTGCAGATCCTTCTTCTTCTACAGCTGCACCACCTAGAGGCAATCAGATTCCAGCGCCACTCTCTGCATCCCCAGTTGCACAGCGAGCTTCAAACCATCTCTACATGCTAATGCCTCCATCAAGCAAACATCAAGTCCTTGCTCATACCAGGTAGCCTCTGCTCCTTGGAACTCGCCATTAGCATCTCCGATAACAGCAGCTGTTGCACCCTGTTTGCTCTGGTCACAGAATGCAGCGTCTGTAATAATCTTCATCCACCCCATTGCTGGCCTGCCCCATTTCACCACCTCCCTTGCAGGCTTTTGAACCCCAGGCTGATGATTTAGCTGCCACAAATCAAAAGCAGTATCCCGTGCCCAGCTTACCGCCTTGTAGACCGGCATTGCCAACTCTCCATGACGGTGTTTGTTCCTTATCATCCAGAGTGCCCACATGCCACACAGGATGAGGGCTCGATCACGTTCTGGGCAAAGTTCTGACAGAAGATCATCAGTCCATGTGGGCTCATGTAATACTGGGAGTTCCACTCCTGTTGCCAATCTTGTCTGTTCCCAGAATTGACTAGCAACTGTGCATTCAGTCAAGACATGTCTAATCGATTCATCCGACGCCCCACATACTTCACATAAGGGTGTTGGCTCAATATGTCTCCGGAATAAAATTTGTCTCGTTGGCAAGAATTCATGCATAACTCTCCACCAAAAGACTTTTACCTTCGGAGGAACATTCAGCTTCCACACCTTCCTCCACAGTCCACTATCAGGAGACCCAGCCTGGTGACCGACAGCGCTGTCATACTTTCCTTTGTGCAACAGTTTATACGCCGAGCGAACCGTGTGTACTAAATTCCAAATCGCTCAGGTTCCCATGCCCAGAAGTCATCATTGCCGCGGCCTACTGGTTGTCTCTGAATTGCAGCAGCATCAATACCCAAGAAGTGATGCTCGATCACCTCCCTGTTCCACTCCCCACTAGCAGTCAGTAATTCAGAAACATACTCCGGGGATCCTTCTGCCCTTGGCGTGATTGGACGAGCATCAAAATGGTCAGAGATCCATCTCTCATCCCAAATAGAAGTCGACTCACCATTCACTACTATTTTAATCAGAGACGTTAGTTTTGCGTGCTTTTATATTAAGGAAGAGAGAGTTTTCAAAAAGTATTATATTTATTTACTATAAGGAGTATTCTAATTGAAATTACTAGTACCTTCGAGAGACGTACTAGCACGAGGCAGAAGGGACAAGAAACAGGAGTACTCCGTACAGCAGCAGCAGCATGGTGGATCGAGTTGACAGCCACGTACCACCTCCTGAATTTCCTACGGGTCGCCTGGATGGATGGATGAGTCCATGGGGAGGGAAAAAGGGCGCCTTGCACCACGGCTCATTATTATCGATCTCTCTGCAGTTCCTCCCTCCGTCTAGCCAGTAGTGCGGCTAGTTGCTACTACTACGATCCGTGGGAAAGGATGTAGGGTGTCCACGCTCTTTCTGTGAATGATGAACAGAGCTGAAAAGAAGGCCAAAAAAAAAAAAAAAAACTAACGACCGTAGGAGTAGAGTATAACTTTTTGGTTCTCTCGAGTCTGGAACTGCAAGTCGCAAGGTGCGTGAAAAGTGAGACGGCGCCGTGTGGTGTGTGACCGTAGTACAGTAATGCCCGTATCGCATGACGCATGCGCCTTTTGACTACGGCTGGAACTGCAAGGAAGGAAGGGCAGACGATGCCGTCCGTCCGTCTCGGTGGAGCGGATTTGCTACAAGGTTTGATGACGTCCAGTCTGCCTGCCTGGTGAATACGAATCCGGTTGGGTAATTAAGGCCCTGTTTGTTTCCTTTAGTCCCTAAAATTTAGTCCCTAAAGTTTAGTTCTAGTGTGTTTGGTTCTAGGGACTAAAAAGGGATTAAAAGCAAGATTAAAAAGAGGTGATGTGCTCTCATAACTTGGCTTTTTAGTCTTTTTTTAGCCCCCCTTGCGACTAAAAGCTACTAAAAAGTTTAAAGACCTCCAAAAGCAAGGGGCGTTTGAAAGTTTAGGGACTAAAACGGACTAAACTTTAAGTTTAGTCCTAGTGAAACAAACAGGCCCTAAATTAGGCATTCACGGAACAAGGACACAAGCATTTTATTACATGTAATAGTATGTAGTGGAATAGGACAATACTCCAGGTACTACGTTGGAGTAGAAGAGAGAGAGAGAGAGAAAAAAGCAGCAACAGAGAATGGAGGAGCAGAGAATCCGGACGGAACCCCACGCCATGATTTTAGGCTGGCCCACTAACCGGTACGCTAGCTCACTCACTCGGCTACAGTCCACCCTTTCCGCATGCATGGTCCCCGCTGCGCTGCGCCCACCCCTGCTACTGTTCAGCGGCCCCACCGGGTGGTGCGGGCCACCACCAACATTCCGGGTTGGGCCGGGCTTGCTTCGTTCGTCCCTCGACTCGGCTCGCCGCACCCACCCTACGACGGCCTACGCCTACGAGCGATCCACCACTCCCCATCATCGGATCCGACGGTCGCTGCTGGGGTTCCCCATCGGCTCGGGTCGGCGCGCGCCACCGTGCGCGGTGTGCCCTGCTTCACCGCGTCGCGACTGGCCGTTGCGTTCCCTCCCATGTGTTGCACGCGTGCGACGAACGCTGCGGGCCGCGGCCGCGATAGAGAAAGCGAAAGCGAGCCAGAGGAGGCGTGCGACAGCGAGAGATACAAATAGGGAATAGGACGTATCCTCTTGCCGTGCCGTCTCACACCAACCAACCAAGTTACAATGTGACCGCTCCGTCGATTTGGTTTTGTTTTCCATACCAATTCCTCCATCAACCCAACCCGCCTGTCGATTTGCCGCTGGCCATGCGTGGGTGTGGGTGTGGCTCGATTGGAACGTCACAGCACCTGCTGAGCACACGCAACCCGTTAACCCCGAACGAAATGTCGCGGTCGCACGGATCGAGCTCGATTTTTATTACAGGTAACTTTTATCACAGTCACGCTCGTTCCACTGGTAACAATCCTCACAGTAAGCATCGAATGGAACAGCGATGGTCCGTCCGGTTCCGGTGAGAAAACAAACAGCAGCACGCCCTGCCGTTGCCGTACCTGCCGCATCGAATCTTCGAAACGAACCCGTGACCTACTACTGGGGTGCAACAGGCACTAGTAGCCTTTCCCCGACTCGTCTCCACTCTACCTAAACTCACTGCCATGCGGGGCCAGTACCAGGCTGGGGCCAGAGGCAAATGGCCCGGCGACACGCGCCCCACCCCCACCCGAACGCGACGGAGCGAGCGGTCTCATTAAAAAAGCGGCTTATCCTCGGAGGATAGATGGCCGCGGGGCCCACCCACCGGGACGGCGACCGCTTTCCGCTTTTCACCCCCTCCCTGCCTTTACTCCAGACTCGAGGGACGAAAAGACGGGATTGCCCTCCGTGCCCACGCGGCCCCCGGTTTTTCGAACGCGCTGGGCGCGGGAGAGAGGCTGCCGTGCACGGGACACGTCCGCAGTTCCGCACGCTCGTGGAAGGCCTGGTCGCCTGGACGCCTGCGTGTTCATCGTGGCATCCTGGTTTATTATATTTTTTTATAATTAGTGTAAAATGCATTAGTAGCACTAGCGATTAGTGGTCGAATGACCCAAACTCGACTGTATTTATCTCTAAGTAGGGATGCCTTTTTCAAAGATAAACATCCTGACATGTTTTCTGGATAGTATACTAACTCCATCTATCCTAATATAAATGTCATCCTCACTTCTAAAGAAGTCACACATCTTCAACTTTAATCAAATACATACAACAAAATAATAAATATTACTAGTATATTTTCTACAAACCTATAAAAATTTACTAGTCAACATGAATATTGTAGCGACGTTTATTTTGAAACAGAAACAGAAGAATTATACTCAAGGAAGAGGACCAAGTAATGACAAACACTACCTGTATACTTATCCAAGACACGACACGATGATCAGATAGTTACGAGATTTTACTTTCCAACGAGCTCCCACATGCGTTCCTGGCTGTACTTTCTTCTACCTCGACTCGACCCGATCCGTTCGCCTGGACTCGATTCACTGATCCCGGCTCGTGGTCGTGGCATCGCTATCCTCTCGCTGGCTGACGCCTGACGGACCAAAACCACACGTCACCTCACGTTATAACTCTCACTCACACTCACTCGATCAGAGTCAGAGAGGCAGACAGACAGAACCACTGCCCCAACGCCCCCCACGCCAATAATTCCGTTCCCGTCCAAAACGCCCTTCCCGCGCCATCCGCCACGTGGGCCCCTGCCGCCCGCCGGCCCGCCGCACTCACCGACGCGTGGGGCCACCGCGCCGTGGGCTCACCCTGTCTGTCATCCAGCGGGGGACGGGTGGGTACCCCCGCCGCGGCGCCCCGCACGGTATGACTACCGCCGGTGGGTCCCGCCTGGCCCCGATATATATACGCACAAGCGCCCTCCTGTTTCGCGTTTCCAGTTTCGCGAAATATTATAATAATACTATAATATTCCGTGCCCTTTTTTAAAACCAATTTTGCGTTCGTCTCTCTGCTTCGCTTCTGCGTTCCGCTTCCGCCAGTCGTCTCCACCACCACCACCACCAACTCGCCGGAGAGCGCTATTCCGACGACCTCGCGGAGAGCTGTCGGGGGGCGCGGGAGAGGGAGGGGAACTGGAAATGGGGGAGGATGGAGGCTTAGCGTCGCTGCCTCTCTCAATCTCTAGGGTTTGGTAGGCTACCCCGGGTGGGGGGGCTTGCGCGCCGGCCTAGAGCTGTATTGGAGGTAGCAGCCAGCGTCCTGCTTCCCTTTGCAAGCATTCGCTGAGCAGTCGGAGTGGGCCTCTTTTGGCCCCCGCCTCGGCCCTCCGCCTTTGAACTCCGGTGAAGGTGCTCCTGCTGCTGCTGTTGTGGTCTGCGCTGCGCCATGGAGCCGTTTCCCCAGTCCGCGCCTGCGTCCACCGGTTGCGTGCACGCGTCGGGCTCCGGGCTGTGACGGGGAGCGAGGGGATCTCAGGCGCCTAACTGGTGAGACCGCAGTTTCGTTTCTCTCTTTCTCTCTCCGCGATTTGCTTCCCTTGTTTGGATGTTTTTGAGCTGTTCGTGCGGTTTTCAATTTGGTCTCGGCGGTTACAAGCTTTTTGGGGAGCAAATGGTGCTTGGATTACGGGGGGTTTCGCGTGATTTTGGTTCCTTCGCGTGATCTGGGCTCCCGTATTTTGATGCGGGCTGTACCATTTTTCTTTTTGTCGGTTCCGGCTTTTATTTTGATCACAAGTCGCTTGTGTGCTGCTTTTCGTGCTCGTCGACGCCGAGGTCCATTGGTTAATTAATTTCCCCGTCTTTTTCTGCGGTCTTTTACTACGACCAAATGTTGCTGGAGCCCATAGTTTCTCACGGAATTTTGTACAATATTTTTTTAATTAATCGGTAAAACCGAGTTCTTCTCACCCGGAATTTTGAAACCCCGAAGCTGTAGATTTCTGCCAAATGTTCCATGGCCCCAGTTTTCTTCGAGACCCAAATTTCCGTGCACTTCTTCCTCAAGGTTTCTGTGTTTATGGCTTTATGCTTTGAATTTTTGATCCGTTTGAACCGAGCTCCCGGGAGCGTTGAAACTGATGGGCGTCTCTGTGTTTTAAGGTCCGTGGTGAGGCGCAGCGCCCGCAGGATGCCAACCGAGCAGAGGCGCCACATGCCCCCGGCCCACTTTCTTCCGGCAGAGTCTGAATCGTCCTTCTTCCCTGACAAGCTTCTCCCGCGTCCTGAGGTGAGCCCGGCTGTACTTGCGAAAATTACTGCTTCAATCCTTTCTTCAACTTAGAGGTTTTCCCCACAGAGATCTATTCCCACTATTTGAAACCTTAACTAATAATGATGGTTCGTGCCTATGTATTTTCTGGCGAATAAGTAGCTTAATTTGTTTTGGTATCTATGGCCTACTACTGTGGTGCAGAACTAGAACTAAGGCTAATTCGTTTCATAACGCCAATTTTTTTGTAGAGGCAAGTTGGACTTTCGAAGCAAGGTTGCTTTCCTGAGCATGCTGGTGAGTGCCTGAGCATTTGGTTCACATTGTGGTTGAATTAGTTTTCCCTTGCCTAAAAGGAATCGTGCCGAGTAAAAAAAACTAGCATATTTACAACCTGTGAGCAGTCAAACTATCTTAGACCAGTATTATTATAAATCAAAGTATCTAGATGTTCACATGAGAAAGATGTTAATAGATCTGTCATCAGACATACTTCTATGCATTATAGTGTTGTTAGAAATAGTAATGATCAATGACTGTGATGCTATGACAAGTGAATGAAGAACGGAGGTAGTAGTTGGGGTATTTGGCATTCATGTTTCTTCAGTTTGGACAAGGGATTGAGCAAGACCTGAGTATGCGTATCACATTTCGAGGAAGTTTTTAGGTATCTACATTTTTATGTAGAGACCCAACAGCTGATTTAGTTGGCAACTGTTTTTGTGAGGTGTCTTGGTCTTGTCAGTATTCTTGGCACAGTTTTTTGAATTAAACATTGCTAGTTTTACCCCATTATACCTATTTCAGCTTTGGTAACACTGTTTGACGGCCGCTGATTGTTTTTGCTCTGAACAGGCAGATTTGCTTGTTCTCCCCTCCAAAAGCTCAAGCCTGTTGGTGCAACAGTAGTGGATCAGCTAGATATTA
Source organism: Chrysopogon serrulatus (assembly GCA_015844335.1). NCBI lineage: Eukaryota > Viridiplantae > Streptophyta > Magnoliopsida > Poales > Poaceae > Chrysopogon > Chrysopogon serrulatus. The sequence goes on from JADLZL010003454.1 coordinate 144,383, forward strand.
TGCAGCCATATAAACTAATGGACCAGAAAGCGCCATTTAGTTTGATGACAAGTTGCTGGATGTTAAGCTGCCAGCAACTTCCTGGAGAGAGGATCAGGATCCAGCAAACCAAGTTGATTCTTTTCCCAAGCCGTTGGTTTCACCTCTGGAAGGTAGAAGGGGAAGTTTAAATGGAACCCAATATGAAAGCGGACTTTTCTCCAGCTCCCTTCCAGACATTTTTGACAGGAAAAGTGAGCCATCATACTTTGTTTCTTACGTTCTCTTTGACTGAGTGTATTTTGTAGTACAGAACAATGAGCTGCTTGTTTCTACCTGCAATAGTTAAAATATGGATGCATGAATATAAAGAGGAATAAAGGGTCTGGGAAGCAGTTGGGAAAAGATGAAAAGAAGAGAACATAGACGAAGCGAATTTACTCTGCCTTTTCCCTTTCAGAATCTTGCTTTTTATTCACTGATCCTTTCTACTAGCTGAAAGAATCCGCTGTCTTAGTGAACTTTCAACTTTCCAATTTTTTATACTGCATCCAAGATAAAAGATCTGGTTACAGCAACAATTTAATCTCATTTTCATTTGCTACTGTGCAGTAAGATTAACGCCAAAGGACAGTGTTGTTGGTCATCTGGTTGAGAAAGTTGATCTCAACCATGCTGATGATGAACCTTTTGAGTTGACAAAGGAAATCGAGACCCAAATAATTGGCAACTTGCTCCCTGATGACGACGACTTATTGTCAGGTGTTTTTGGTGATATTGGGTATAATACCCATGTGAATCATCAGGATGAGATTGATGATGATATATTTTGTACTGGTGGTGGAATGGAATTGGAAGCAGATGGAAGTAGCAAATCGTCAAAAGTTAATGGTGGAGCCAGTTATAATCAGACTAGGTCAATTGTCCAACTGAATGGTGAGCGACCCTCGAGAGTCCTTTTTGTCGGAAACATTGATAGCAACATTGAGGATTCTGAATTGAAATTCATGTTTGAGGTAGGTCTTCCTTTTCATCTAGAGTTCTAGACATACCCTGAGGCAGAAGATTTAAGTCTAATGATATTTACATTCCCTTTTAGCAATATGGAGACATACAGACACTTAATGCTTCTTGCAAACATCACGGTTTTGTGATGGTATCTTACTATGATGTAAGATCAGCAGAAAATGCTATGAGGGCCCTTCAAAGCAAGCCACTCAGATGTAGGAAACTTGACATACATTACTCCATTCCAAAGGTAGTAGTATTTTCATGATATAATGATGTTTTCCCTTTTCTATAACATGCTTTTGTTGTGTCTTTCCCGACTTTACTTTATCAGTGCTTACTGTGATGTTATTACGTGTTTGTTTCCTATTTATTTATTATTTTACCTGAGTCTCTGTCTATGAAATTGCCTCTCTTTTTTTTGCCAATTGTTGCTGGAACTATGTGAATATTTGTAAGTTTGATAACTACTACACAATCTAATGGTGACTCTATTCTCTTAGGACTATCCTTTGGAGAAAGATATCAACCAGGGCATGGTAATAGTTAACCTTGACCCCTCCATAACTAATGATGATCTGCACCAGATATTTGGTGTCCTTGGTGAAATCAAGGAGGTATGATAACATGATATGGCATAGAATCTTACATTATTTAGCACTTATTTCAGGTTAAGCGTTACTAACTAACTTTCTTTTCAGATTCACCCTACTTGGGACAACGATCATTACAGATTGATAGAATTTTTTTTGATGTCAGAGCAGCTGAAGCTGCACGATATGCCTTAAACAGGAGTGACTTTGCAGGAAATAAAAACAAATTGGAGCCTAGCTGTCTGGGCAGTGCTAAACGGTAATTTTACATTATGTGACCACTTTGCATCTTAAACTTCTTGTGTATACACCCCACAACAGGCCTGGTCACCAATGCTTAGCCATATTTGTATATGAAATCACCATGATCTTAAATCTTATTTTTGTAATAATCTGTTCTCTGTGTGGCAGTTTGATGCAGCAGATGTCTCGCATGTTGGAGCATGAACAGTTTGGTGGATGCAAACTGGGAAGCCCAAACAGTCCTTCAACATGCTTTGGTATGCATTTTCATTTCTAATATTGAAATTCGTTTTCTCTGTTCTATTTTCTGACTGTAAGGCATAATGCAAGGTTCCATCAATATGGCATCCATCAGATCCACTGGCACTGAAAGTGGAACTGTTCGGGTTTTACGTTCTAGAGTTCAGACACCGATAAACCAGTTCCGAGAGGGAAGATGTTTTTTGGATCTTCCCTCAACAACCATAAGTAGATCCTCTCCTGTTGGAATTGCAACTGCAGGATCTCAAAGCAGCCACCATGCTCTTGATGAGCACATCCATTCACTTGGAAAGATGAATGTGCAGAACAAGGGACGAATGGATTGTGGCTTTCAAGAGAGTATTGCTTTCCATCCTCATTCTCTCCCTGACTTCAATGAAAAACTAAGAAATGGTATCCCTTATAATTGCTCAATACCTCCCATTGGTGTTAAGAGCAATGCTAGAGCTGCTGAAGCAATAGATGGCAGGCATATCTACAAAGGTGGTTCTGGCAGTCTCAGCAATCAATCTTCTGCTCATACTGAAGGTATGAACTATTAGATCTTAGTTTCCTTTTTTGGTGATCTATAAGTAGTTTTTTTTTAGTGCCCAGATTTGTAGATCAGTTGCATGGACATTTTTTTCTCTGCTTGCTGGTGATTTCTCATAATGCCATGGATGCTTTTATATTGATTACAAGAAGCCTTTTGTATATTATGGTAACTATTATATGAGAGGATTTCTCACTTGTCTAATACTTTTTGCACAGCACTTGGATTTTCAAGAACTGGCAGCTGCCCTCTCCATGGTCACCAACTAGGACGGAGTAATTCTAATAACCTACATCAGCAGCCTTCTTCTCCCATGGTATGGCCTAGTACGGGCCCATTTACCAATAATGTACCATCTCACCAGTTGATGCAAGTGCATGGAATTTCAAGAGCACCATCGCACATGCTTGAAAATGCCATCTCTATGAATCACCAACATGTGGGATCTGCCCCAGCTGTCAATCCATCAATTTGGGATAGACGACATGGATATGCAGGGGAGATGATGGAAGCACCAGGATTCCACCCTGGGAGTGTTGGAAGCATGGGTTTCCTTGGAAGCACACATCTGCATCAGTTGGAAACCAATGGTATGTTTCCTCACAACGGAAGGACTTTCATGGACCCAGCTATGTCTCCTGCACACATGAGTGCTCCCTCTCCTCAGCAGAGGGGGCATATTTTCCATCGAAGGAGTCATGTGGCAACTATTCCATCCTCATTCGATTCTGCTGGTGAACGGATGCGGAGCCGAAGAAACGACTCGAACGTAAATCAATCTGACAATAAAAGGCTGTTTGAGCTTGACATTGACCGTATAGTCCGGGGCGAGGACTCCCGGACTACACTGATGATAAAGAATATCCCAAACAAGTATATATCTGGGATTTATTCTAGTTTTCTGTGCAAGATCCTCTATATTTTAAGTATACAAATTTTGAAGTTCCTATAAACCTTTGTGGTGATGTAGGTACACATCAAAGATGCTTCTGGCAGCTATTGATGAAAGTCACCGGGGGACTTATGATTTTATCTACCTGCCAATTGACTTTAAGGTGAGTGGATCTTCTCTTAGTCTTGGTTAGCAGATATTTCTTTAATTTTAATTGCTCTTTTGTTACTGGCATGTTTGTTGGACTAACCATTAATAATCTCCATTTTCAGAATAAGTGCAATGTTGGTTATGCATTCATCAATATGATCAATCCTGACAATATTGTTCCATTTTATAAGGTGAGATTCTACAACATACCTTTTTAAAAAAGAAAACTAGAGGAACCTAGGAGGAACTAGATGGCATTTTTATTAAGAAGAAAGTAGACTCCAAATTTGCCTTGACAAGGGCTTGAACTAACAGAGCTAAGCTCAGCTTCCTTGATTCTACAACATACTTACAGTATTGGTTATGATGAATCTGTTAAACTCATTTTATTTCTACATTCTCTTTGATTTCCTATGTGCATGCAAAAAGAAATATTATTGGTGACTTTTAGATATAGGTTGCCAAGTTCTCAAGTCATTTATTTAGAATGTTATTGTTGCGTATTACTAGCCATTTTCTATAATGTTTAATTGTACCTCCTGTGTTTCAATTGTGAAAAATATAAGTCACAGTTTGAGTCTGCAGTCTCCAATAGTATACTTTGACCATTGATATCTCTTATGTCTCCTATTGCTAAGAATTAGCCAAAGGTTGTGAAGGTCGGATCTTGGAAATTGGAATGCATGTACACTTTCTAAATAGAAAAGGATGGAGTATGAAAATGAAGAACTTTAACAAATCTGTCTCCTGCAGACATTTCATGGGAAAAGGTGGGAGAAGTTCAACAGTGAGAAAGTGGCCTCACTTGCTTATGCTAGAATCCAAGGAAAATCAGCTCTTATTTCTCATTTCCAGAACTCAAGTTTGATGAATGAGGATAAACGCTGCCGTCCTATACTCTTCCACTCTGATGGTCCGAATGCAGGAGATCAAGTACGCTCTCTACTTGTCCATCTATATCTATTATCTGTTGTATCATCATGGTATATGACTATATGCGAACTCTGCTGCTCTGTATACAAGTCTGGCTTATCCTTGAAATATGCTAGTTTGAATACACTAGTTACTCTGTCTTTGCCTTATCGCATAACTACTATAGATATTCTCTTGCGCCGTTTCAGCACTGGCTGCCCTACAAACGTCACTGTCTGCAAGAGTCCTATGTGATGAGTACAATGTCAAATTCTCTGTTTTTATTTCCTCGGTGGTTATCATTCTATGTCTTTCCCTTTTGTGATTGACGAATACATATTTAATGAAGTTTTAATAGCCCCCCCCCCCCCCCCCACCCCACCCCAAACAATGTACAAGGTTACTACAATTTGTCAAACTTCACCACACTTTCTGTGGCAGCTGTCTTGTTCCTGCTACAGTTTTGCTGTGCCTATTTTTTCAACTGTAGACCCCACTTGTGATGAATTTAAATTTAGCCAAACCTTGCATAATACAAATGCTGGCAACACCTTAGGCAAGATCTGACAAGGGTGCGGATGGTGTGGATGAGAACCTTGTGGCCCAGTTTCATATATGCCAAATAGTGTGGATAGTCTTCTGTTTCATCATTTTGTATCTCCAGTAACCCTTTCTTTTTGTCTTTCCTTAGGAACCATTCCCTGTGGGATCCAATGTCCGTTCCAGGCCTGGAAGGTCCAGGATTTTGAGCTGGGAACAAAACCACCAGGACATCATGTCGGATCATACCAAAAAGGGAACTCAGAGCAGGGGTGGTGGCACTCCTGGTTACATCGCCACGGGTACTGATCATATGGCTGTCGCTTGAAGAACTTACCACACCACCCAACCTTCTGACAACTGCAATCAAGTTTTTTTGAAATTGCATCCTCTCCCACCCCTTTGCTCCTTTTGTTATATTGTATCTATATCTACTTCCGCGTGATATTTGGGCACCGGAGCTCTCTAGATGCCTGCAGATTTGGTCGCTGACAAGTAACGAGGAGATGGATGCTGTGTCGCTCAGTTTCTCCTTAAGGCCTGATCGAAGCAATGTCATTAACTATTAACTGAGAGTTGCTGCTTTGGAAGGCGAAGGCTCTTGGACTGCTTCGAGATTTTGGGTAGTTGCTGTAAGATGTAACCCAGTGTTGTACAGGTGCTGTAAGAATGGTTAACTAGAGGGAACAAGACACAAGAATGTCCACTTTTTGGGTGATGTCAATTGTCAACTGTTTATGCAAGGCAGTCTGCCAATCGTCTTTGGTAGCCCTCTTTAATCCTATGATGCTAAGCGCTTTCGCAAATGCAGTTTTTTTCCGCCTGGTAGCTCGATTCTCCTGGGACATGGTGCACGCACTAATTTTTTTTTGATAAAGGAAGACTTTATTAATTTTTCAAGCGCATTACATCGAGATGATACAAAGTCTTAAAAACAATTCTTCTGCACGACCCAGAACTACAAGTACATACCATGCGACATGTTGAATAATTGGGCACTTTCATGATATATTTTAGGACATAAATCATGACGAGAGCGAATACTAAGATGTAATTCTTTATCATGCTAGTTGAAACTGAACATCGTCAATATGAACAGTATCCTGGCGCAAACAATAGACATTAAAATAACATATCGGATCACAGAGGAAGTAGTACTTGTTTGTAGATAGAGACGCCGTGCTTAGAGGAGGAGTGACGATACTGTTGGTGATGTTGCAGACGAGTTGAAGCAATCAACAACCGAGACTGCGGTATATAGCACCACCTAATATGGATGGACAACGAGCTATCATAATTTATGCGAAGACACTTCTCGAAAACCTTATTTGTCCTCTCCAACCAAGCTCTGCAAACCATTTTAGTAAAACTATAAAAGAGCAAGCTAAAAAGAGAACCTTTCTTTTGCTCTGGTCTTGTATCGTTGCCACAACCTACTACTTTATGTTGTTAGAGTATCTAAATCACTAACTTGGCTACACTGACATGTGACATTATAGGTTTCAGTACTATATATAAGCTTCTAAAAGCCTTCTCAACAATGACTACACCGAGAAAGGTCACAAGTATTCCTTTGGGCCATTTAGCTCTAGCAAGCACTAATAGTAACAACTCTCAAAAGGACTGCTTCAATGGCTGGATGTGGCCAAGCTAGCCTTATCCGGCCACAATGCTGAATACGGTCTGGTCACGATACAATGTTAGTCTGGTTGATTTTGACTAGAGCACTTGCCGAGTTGAGTTTTAAGCCTCCCTCCTCTTGTACGTCAATACGTATGCGGTTTCTGGTTTTCTTGTGAGTGTGAATAACTTCACACATCCCTGCAACCATTAAACAACCACAACCAAGTAGCCACAAGCAAAAGTCCAAATAAATATGCAATAAGAATAACTTCACCTCCCGCCGCAGTACGCGACGGCGCTGCATCGCTACCGCAACGCAGATGGGGCGCGGTCGCGGTGGGCGCTCGCCCGGCAGGTGTTCGCCTGCGAGGACCGCGCCATGGAAGCCTATGTGCGCCAGCTCGCTCGCTTCCTCGGCTCCCCCGAACGCTACCCGGCGGCTAGGTCCCTCCGCCTCGAGTTCTACGTCGCGCCGCTGGAGGAGCACAATGACGCCGCTTCCACAGCCGTCGGGAGGGCCATGGCAGCGTGCCTCTCTTCAGCCTTCCGCTGGGCCCAGCTCGAGCGCCTCGCCATCTACGCCTTCCCACGCGGCGCGGCGGCGGCGGCGGTGTTCAGGCCGGGCCCACGAAATCTCGGCCCCGGAGTTCATCCAGGCCCTGCTGACGGACAGCCGCTTCGCGACCCTTCACGTCAAGAACTGCCTTACCAAGAGCGGCGGTGGCTACGGGCTGCTGTTCCCCTCCCTGTCGAGGCTCACCATCGACATCGAGATCACGCCGGGGGTCAAGGCGGACTTCCCGAGCAGCTACTTCAACGACCTCCTACAATCTTGCCGTACGTAACCTCTGGTTCCTGCGCCTTGTGTCGTGCAAGTTCGCTGATGGCGTCGCGGCAAGCGCTGCCGCTCAAGCTGGACCTGTGGCTGGCGTCGAAGCTCGATGAGCTCATCTTGTGGGCCTGTTACTTTAACGACATCAGACTTGTCAACACGCCGAGCCTGGAGAGGCTGGTGATCCACCATTGCGATCGGCTCTGCCTTACTGTCGACAACGCCCCATGGGCCCCTGGTGTGCTGGGGTATGACGCCATGGATATACGGTAGCGGCACGGCAAGGAGCCTACAGTTTGTGGAGTTGAACTTGAATTACACGTAGTGGAAGGACAGACTGGAATCCTTCTTCCAGGGCATCCCTAAAGTCGAAGTGCTGGAACTATCCTTCCAGGATGGATGGGTAAACGGGGTAAGTCATAAAAAATCAGAACAATGCAATTTCTTTTATTCTTGGCATACATTGTCGTAATTTGATCTCAAGATCATTTTGTTCACTCATGTCCTTAATTTTCTCCTTACAACTAGAAATTCTGGGCAAAAACAAAGCTTAGATCAACACATCCGACTTCAGGATTTTTTTTGCTGCGATTTTAGGTGAACCACAAATAAGTAGTAATAATAACAGTAGAGGGTTGATGGCATTCAATCTGAATAAAGATGTTGACAAATGATCTGGTAGTAAGTGCATAAACATATGTAAACATACACGAGACTAATAATAAGCAATAAGCAATCTATAGAGTTCACTCCTTTCAACCAATAAAAGAAAGGTATACATATATATTTGTCTATTTTCAAAATATAAGGCTTTCTTACATGTTCCCTATATTATTTATACTAGTATCTTGTGGTACAAAGATGTGTCAATGACCATGTGGTCATGTTGTCGATCAAAGTGATACTCTTTCTAATTTGTAAATCGTTTTAGTTTTGTTCTAAGTCAAACTTTTCTAGATTTAAACAAGTTTATAGAAAAGTGCATAAATATCTATACAACATCAAATAAGATTCATTAGATACACCATAAAATATATTTGATAATATAGATGTTAATGTGATCTTGTATCATCAAAGTTAGATGAGTTTGACTTGCGATGATACTAAAATTATACTTACAGTTTGGAATGCATGGAGAAATTTCAAAGGTGTTACGGTGCAAACCTCACTGCCACAAAATCATAAATCAAAATATTTACGTTAACTACACTAGCAAACGGTCAAGCATGACAAGTATTTATTTTTTTGTAGGAAAAGTCAGGTAAATCACAAGCTAGAATTACAACAACCTTTGACATTATTTTACACTATGCTCAAATTACAAAAACACAACAAGTTTAGTGAAAACCAATTAAAGCACACTAAGATAGGTTATGACCCCCTTAGCAAAAATTCTCATTGTTGTCCTTTTCTGTCACCAGGCTGCTCACATCAGCCTATGTAGAGAATTTTGATAGCAAAACTTCTTTCAGTAATCTTAATTTAACTATTCCCTAAGAAACAACTCAGAAAATAGAGAGTGAGTTGTTTTTGCCATTTTCTTAAAAAAAAAACTTGTGTTAATTTCATTTTCATACTACAAATTTTCTATAGTTATTGGGCATTCTACTTTTGAGATATTCTAGTCCTATGTGGACGGTTTTAATTTCACTCATTAACATATACTCCCTCTATCCAATAAAAAAGAGTCGCTATGAAACTCGTCTTTGGTCAAACTTTGTTAAATTTAACTAGATTTATATAAAATATTAGCAACATTTATATATCTAAATAAATTTATTATAATAATATATATTCAAGATCTATCAAATGATACTCCCTCCGTCCTATGGAGTATGTCGTCCAGAAGCGTGTTTGTGAGTGGGGGCACGGTTTTCCAACGGCAAAGTCCATGGGACAGAGGGAGTACTAATTATGCACCATAGATAGTAATATTTTATTATGTATTTAGTAAAAATTAAAGATAGTTAACTTCTTGCGAAACGAGAATGACTCTTTTTATGGGACATAGGAAGTAGCATTTTAGATATGAACATAATAGTTGATGCGTTTGTGGTGTATGCATCCTTATTTCTTATGGGCCGTTATGCAGGACTCTTCATTCTTTTGGCTATTATTGAGTTTAAATCCTACTTGAAGAAATTATGCTTATATATATATGTTTGTTATTTGCTTAGAAGTTTAGTGTTTATTAGTTGGCAATATGTTTATACATTACTGTGAATGTCGCCTATTTAGTTCAATTGAGTTTTAATGATTCATACAATGTTAAGTATGCCCGCACACACTCATGCTCTCTTGTCTGTAGAACTAAGCAATTTATGAATTATAGTGGCTTTGTAAATTCTTGCTACAACTTTTTTATAATCAATATCATGTTCCTTGTTGTATCCAAACCATTTTGTTTTAAAAAATATCACCACTATTGTTGTAAAAAAAAAAAAAAATAATTGGAACTAACAAAATTTCTTTTTTTATCGTAAGTTTTGGCTTCGTGCCACCAAAATGCCGAATAGATTCGAGAATCTCAAAAAGTTACTAATACACCTTCCAAGGATGTGGCCACACCATTGGCTGAAGAAATTATTGAAGAATTTACTAGAAGTTGCAACATGCATGCTTGGAGAAGCTTCACATCCAGGTATGACTAGTTTCTGTCGATCTATTCCCCTGGATACCGTTGCCAATACTTCTGCTCATTTACATGCCACTTGTTATTTTTCAGTTTTTGAACTGTCACCGGGGACGTCAGAAAAAGGAGCACAACTCCTTGCAACGATAGTGCTGATGATTTGCAGCACACTTGCCTGAGGCAGATTGTAATGGAGGGATGTACATGGACAGAAGGGCAAATTGCACTGATTAGGCATTTATTGAGTTCATGTGGGGCTCTGAAGACTGTTCTTTTAATTCCGCACCATGCTCGATCGGGAGGCATTGCATGCCCATTGTGGTCTCAGCTTAGGGATGGGCTTCACTCTAATGCCGAAATTATTTTCGACTGAATAAAAGGGCTATCAGATATAAGGTGTTCATGCTTGTAGTTAATTCATCACAACGTAAGATTTGAAAGTACAAATTAAATAATCCTGATGCTGCCTAGGAGCTGAAAAAGGTTCTATAGGGACACGTTTGAACTGTCAAGATTAAATATTGTTGAACAAGTTCAGATGGTGATGATGTTGTTTGCATGAGACATGTTTTGCACACTGTTTTTTTGTTGGTAACAGTGGTGGCTGGTGGTGGTCTTGATGCGGCACAAGGCCCATTGATGTTGCTAATTCTAGCCCGTCTCAGAGGCTTGTATACGATTACTGGCCCATTTATTTTGCTTATTCGAGCGTACGTAGAGCTTCAATTTGGGCCTATGTAGAGCCCATTTATTTACATCTATATACTGGTGTGCTTGGAATTTTAACAGGTTATTACTCTCTGAGGTTAACAAATTATGTTTCTTGAAGTCAACTCTAAGAATAGATGATTTCATAATTTTCTCACGCTATTCACACATGATAATTGTGAAAGAGCCTGTAACCTAGTGGTTACAAGAGTCTCAGGAGTAGTTGAGGTTCTGGTTTGACTCTCTGTGAGAATGATTATTCTATTGGTTATAGGAGCCTTTGGAAAATTTTGAGGTCTTAGATTGACTCCCCGTGAAAGCGATTATTCTAAAATTTAATGGTATATTGTGTTTTTAGTAGTAGGTGATGTTCCTTCAATATCGAGGTACCAGTGGTGACTTTGTGATCTCGTCTCGGGGACCTGTCAGTCCAGTCTTCAAAGGTACTCATAAGGGTAGAGTTTGCATGTGCGCTTTCAACATCTCATCTAGAATTTGCTAACCTAATTTTCGAAGGTAGAGATAGAGCTTGCTTGCGCACGTTTATTTATAGAAGTGTGTGTGTGTGTTATACTATGTAATCTAAAAAATTCACACGTGATAGTTCCATGGAAAATCAGGCTTGTTCAGGAGGCACGAGGGTTTTGTTTTCTACCATTAGTTGTTTTTGAGTACGGATAACTCGGAAAGCCAGCAAGGCAAATCTCAGATGAAATGTCTGGTAACCAAGAATACAATGTTAGGCTATCCGCATTCGTCATACTCCAAATTCATCCTCTATCCATCCTAATCATCAAGATTCTTCCCTCTATATCTACTTCTCCCACAGCCATCCATACTCTATAACTTGCTCTATCCCAACTACCAGCTTATGGGCCCTACATGTCATATTCCCACCCCCATTTTCTCCCTCCCACCCCATTTTCTCTCTCCCCGCTCCATCGGTTTCTCCCACTCCACCTACGCCTCCACCGCGCTTCCCTCTCCTTCCGTCTCCTCCCTCGGCGCGCGGCGGGCAGCTTCCACCCCTCGCCCTCGCCGTCCGTGCCCCTGCCCGCCCGCCCCGCGCCTTCCACGCCGTGAGGAGCAGACGCCGCCTCCGGCTGCTGCCGCCTCCGGCCGCCGGGAGCTTGGCAGCGGCTGCGGGGTGGCTGCCTCCTCCGACCGCGGGCGGCCGCGCCACCGCCTCCCAGGCCGGTGGAGCTCCTGCTGGCGCGCGGCCAGGGCGTCGACTCCTCATCCATGGCGCGGGCGGCGGGGCGGCCGGCGAAGCTCTGCTGCCGGCTGAACTGCTCCATGGCAGCGGCCATCCCTCTCTCTCTCTCTCTCTCTCTCCCGGTCTCCCTCTCGGCCTTCGACGCGGCGGCGATGCCTATGGCCCCACGCTCGATACCGGGTGTCCTGGAAGGCGCCATCTTTGGCAGGCGGCTCGTATTTCGGAACGCTTACCGGACGCCCGCTGCGGCTCGCCCGTCCGACTGGCGTAGGCTATGTGCGTTCGCCGGACCGGATACCGGGCCCGCTGCAGATAGCCGTAGGTGCCCTATAGATTGCACAGTTCCCTGCTCCTACGACACGATAAACAATGGGCGACATAGATACATGCATCTATTGACATATATGGTGCAGTCGGCAGCTATATAGTATAGCCGTTCAAAGATTCCCATGAATTACTCAATGCTCCTTTCATCAGCTGCTTCTTCTTGTTCATATTACAAAACATCAGGTTTTGCAGATTAAAAAAACCCTTTTATATATTTGGTCGTTGTTAGCAAGATATATTAGTTGCAGTATCCCTATCTATAACCTGCCAATCGGATCAATCAATTAGGACGATGTTTAAGAGCACATGGGGATTATTGTTTCTGGAGTAATAAAGTTGTGGTGGCATTGACCTATTGGCATCTATCTGCAGGATCGTTGGAAGCCTGATGAGGCAGGAAGAAAATAGATGTGCATCACAAAATACTTTTTGACCAGAAAGCTGAGACGCGATCTTCTGGTTGCCCCTTTTGTTTACACAATCTGTTTGGTTTTAATAATGTTTTAAGTTATGTTGTGTGGAAGCCGACGACCAATTTGGTGTTGGGTACTTTTCATTGCAACAAATCAAAAATTATATATATAGCTCAAATGATCGAGAAGGTTCCGACTGTGACCAAGTGTATATCTTTTTGCTCGTTCTTGAATTGCTTGTTTCAGAGGAGACCAAAGCCCATGTCATCTTAGACGAGGAAATAGAGTAACAGCAATCAGATTTTCAGTTGCTTTCACCGTGGTAGTAGGGAAATAATAAATATACTCCCTTCGCCACCAACAATACGAGCATAAATGCATTTTCACATAACTGTTGGTCAAAGTTTTTTTTTCTTTTGTTGTGCAAAATCAACTTTGAAAAGAATAAAGTAAAATAGTCTTCTTTTTAGCAAGAATATTGTCAACGGTGGTGGTTAAAAGTCTATAATTAGAGTAATTGCAGGCATCATCATTAATTATGATATTAGCACCACTTTCAAACAAAAAGGTCTTAGGTAGCGAAAGGGGCTCTAGCCTAGTGGTTAGAGCACTTGAGTAGCATCCAGTAGGTCTGGTTCGACTCCCCGTGGGAGCGAATTTAAACAGATCTGCATTAACTAAAAATTAAAAAAAAAAAAAGGCTGGGGCTTCCCTTGCTGACTTCGGTCAAAAAAGGTCTTAGGTAAGGAGATCGTATATCACCAATTTTATTTAATAGTGTGGCCAATATCCTCTCTATACTAATTATGAAGGAAAAAGATAATGCCTAAATTAGAGAGGTCATACCTCACCTTATGGGATGATGGGTTTGTCTATATCATGCATATTTACATCATACAATCCTATCATATTGTTGGACCATTATATGGAACAATTGAAGAAATGATATTTTGCAAAATGTTTTGAATAAGACGAGTGATGAAACTTGGTGCCAAAAAAGTCAAATATCTTATAAATTGGGATGGAGGGAGTATTATATCCACAAATTAACTTACATAAAAGCGTGATATTCTATTAAGTCAGCATGTTACCCTTTCTGATCCCACTTCATCACCATAAATAACCCTGTAATGCAGATTGGAGAGGAAAGATTCAAGTGAAAGCTATGCACAAAGAAAAAGAAAGTTATTTGGATGATAGTCTACCCATGTTTATGTTGTCATTTTTTTAAAAAATACAACATAACACGGGTAGACTTACAAAAACCATGCAACTATATTTAAAAAATACAACATAAACATGGGTAAACTTAAAAAACCATGCAACTACGTAGTATATGATTGTTGGGAGGGAAAAACCTGCAAGACCCAATAACAACTCATCAAAGGAAAGGAAAACCCAACAAACCAAATCTAGAGATCCTAACATGTTGGATTTGGTTTGACACATGTTTCAATTCATTTCAATTAGGACTTATTTGGATCCACCAATTAAACTTTAGCTAACTAATATAAATTTAGCTATTAGAGATCTAAATGGTCTAGCTAAAAGGCCAATTAAAGTTTAGCTGAACTTAGTCGTTCAAGCCGCCTAAAGTTTAGGCGATGAGTATATTAGCTGAAGGATTCAAACACTTTAGTTAAAGTTTAATTAGCTAGGATCCAAATGTGTCGTTGATGTATGTAAGGTCATTAGTGACATACAGAGAACAACATAAGTGACATGTTTTTTTTCTGTGTTACTACTAATAACTGTCTAGACACGTTATTAATGTGCTTTTTATATAGTACTCTCTCGATCCCATTTATAACATGACAGAGTCATATAAATCACAAGTTGACTATTTATTTATTATATATTATAATTTTTATTATTATAAAATTATAATTATTGGATAGTATATTTGATCATAAATTTGACCATATTAAGTTTGTATTATATTATCTAAAAATTGTCCATCAAATTATTGGTCAAAAAGTATAAAGTTTAAATCTTATTTTGCATGTTCGTCTTATAAATAGGATCAGAAAAAGTATTTAACTAGCTAAAATTTAGTCAGACGGATTCAAAATAGACCTACTAGAAAAGAATTCTAATTCTAATATTGAAGCACACGCCATGTGATTCTCTATCTAACGGCTGGCGCCAACGCCAAAGATCTTGGGGTGTGACTCTTGGCTCGACACGTGTTTGCGATGATCGAAAATCTTCATGTGACGAAAGAGTACACGGGATTGCAGAGACTGACAAGTACCAGCGACGAAAAGCTCGTGGGGGCAACAAGAGGATAGAAAGACCGACGAACAGACGACAGGCACAACAGCTAGCAAAGTCGTAAAGCTGCTGCAGCAAAGCAAAGCGCTGGATCGGATTGACCGGCCGACCGACCGACCGAGCTGTCGTGTCAAGCAACGATAGATGTGAGTAGCACTGCTAGCACTGTACTCCTACGTCGTTGGATTATTGGATCAGTAGAGTATGCATATGGACGACGACGAGGCATTGCGGAATGCGGAGTACTCACTTCGTCCGGTGGTGGAGGCCACCCGCCCGAGTTCGAATCCCAGCGGGATCAACCGGGTGTGTCACCAGGGAATTTTTCCCCAAAAAATAAATCTGCAGGTCCTGGACGAACGCGTGGAGCCACAATGGTAGTGTGACGTGCCCGTCACTTACGGAGCCCGTAGGACTTCATCGATATCCAGAAAGACGCGTGATGGTGTATAGTTTGTAGGGATCTAGCGTACGCTCTAGGGTGTGCGTCGTGTGCGTGTGTGTGTGTAGGTGTGCGTTGGGCGTGCGTTTAGATACTACAGTGTATGCAGTAGAGTCGGGTTCAAAAAGATATAGTACTCCTTTCCTCTCAAATTATAAGACATTTCATAAATCTTAAAGAGTCATTTTCTTTTAAATTTAATTAATTTATATAATAAAATAATAAAATTTATAACACCAACTAAATATTATATAATTTTTTATTTATCTATATTTTTATCGTATATCTATTTGATATCATAATTTTTTTATTTTTTTATAATTTTAGTTAAACTTAAAAAATCTAACTCTTCAAAATTTTTAGAATGACTTATAATTTAAGATGCAAAAGTACTATTTTTATTTTCTAAAAAATAAATCTAACTAAAAATATATTAAAATGATATTAATATTTATGATACATAATCTATAAAGATTTTAAATTTAGTCTTCTTAAAAAGGTATTTAAAGATATAAATATTGTAGTTAATTTTTATAAATCAAACTAAATTTATGGTACGCACTTCAATGACCATCTTTATGTAGTATATATGTATTTTACACGTAATATAACCCGGCTGGCCAAGTGGACCATGCGTGCAGCAGATCACAAGGGAAAGCCTCTTTATTCAGTAAAGTACAGTGCAGCATCAGGAGCTTCCTTCCGGATAAGGACGTGCGACTAGCTTATCAAACAGATACCTACGTATACACACGTAGGTAGGACTACTTCCGATACAATGTGATATATACTATCAGAGTTACACCTTGACGACAAGTCTATGGCATGCGTGCTCTCATGGAGTCCTATCCTATATGGATGGATTTGGCGACACGCACCAACGTGTACCAATGCACCAGCCGACGTGGCTCCGATCCATAAATAGCACGTCGTCTCGAGCTAGGCACCGCCGCCTGTTGCCTGTTTACAGGTTGAGCATGCACGTACATACGGACATAGTGAGCTGCACGATTTTAATTAACCTAGCTAGGCAGGTTTGGGGGATAACTGATATATATAAATATAATTATGTCAAATCTCCAAGGCATGAAAAAATTAGAAAACATATTGTTAACTTGTTTTCTACTAGAATAAAATTCTCTTATATATAAGAGGATCATGGCCAACTAAGATCCAACCTTCTAATCGTGAAGAACACAACACATACCCTCTTTTACACTACTTTCTCTTTATTCTGCTATTGGTCACGTCTTCCAGTAAGGTTTAGGGCATTCTACGATTTTCGCTGATAGTTGCTATTTTTTTAGTGGCCGCTCATAACTATAAATAGAGCTATGGATCTAGACTATGATCCCCCAGTGTAAATCAATTTTGCTGGCTGTTTTCTTAATTTTTCCGCTAGTGATAGCCACTAACGATTTTGACTAGCGATAGGCTCAATAAAATAACCAGTAAAAATATATTTATAGTGGTGGTTTTCTAACCTAGTGCCTCTACAAATAATTTGAATTTAATTTTTTTTGAGTTTTTCAAAGATTTTGGATAGAGAAATGGTCTAAACAAAAGCTGTAGAATTCGAAAAAGATCTACAACTTTGTAGTAGATAAAATTTTCATTTAAAATCATTTATAGTGTATAAATTATGTTTTAATATTAATGATTTTAAAATTCTTTTTTTTTAATTTCTAAAATGATCTTGGATGAGAGAAAACGATCAAAAGCAAAGTTGTAGATATCAACGAGATCTATAACTTTGTAGTTTAAACTTTTTTCATTTCAATATGTTTAAATCTTTAAATCTTCATTTAAAATATGTCTAAGTGAATAAATATTTCTGCTACTGAGTCACAAGTGACTTTGAGGTGTGGTGGAGTGAGGCCGGAGGTGTTGAGTTTGATTCTTGGGATGCCCATATGCGCGTTTTTTTCCAGAAAATGGTTGTGGCTGCCTTGTGAGCCTCCTTGATAACAACTAGTACAAAGGCGCGCTCCTGCACGCTCATTGGCATAACATCAAGAAAGATATGGCTGTTATGGATAGAATATGGAGATTAAGTAAAAATGGAATCCAAATATATACATAGATACATAAAAAGGATGTGTTAACATATGCATAGAATCATTTGACGTTGAACTGCTTAAATTGATTTTTGCAGTATATAAGTAGAGAGGTGCATAGTCACATTACAAAGAACAAAAATGGAGCTTCTAAGTGTAGCGCAGATACTCATTAGTCCTGGTGAAATAATGAAGCCCAAGTGTTCAACATTCTTCAGGGTAGCTCGTAGTTACTATTCTGAACATTCTGTAACGATGGAGGAGCAATTAAATGCACAAGCAGCTAGCTGCTAACGGCGAGAACCCAGATATATAAATGCTCAAGCAGCTGCATCGTTATAGGAAAATAAGGAATAATGTTCACACTAAGGATGAAATTACAGCAGAAAAAGGAAAGTGGATTGAGAAGTACACGGCTTGGGGAAAGGATTTTTATCTGTTTTGTGGTCATCATCCTGCAGGAAGACACATTCCGAGAGGACTACCTGTTCCCTGCATAAACTCTGTAACCTGCAAGAACTATATGTATTACAAAACGCAACCAAACAATTAGGTGGTATAAAAAAAACTACATGCAGAAATAGGAGCGTTTCTAGAAATCGGAAAGAAGAGGTGAGCCTTGTTTAAGGGGGAATGAAAGCTGTATGCTATGAATCTGAAGCAGCATCATGAAAGAGCATGCAGAATGGAGAAGCCTGGAGCATCGTTTTTGATTGGAGGGTGCGCTGTAGCCTAATTTCACAATGAAATGAACCACTGAATGCTAGAAAAGACAAACAAAGAAATCTTTCTTAAGATTTAAGAGCAGTAAATTTGCATCAGCCTCACCGAAGGTCTTAAGCATGGCAGTTCAGAAAAAAAGGAACCTAAGCATGCAACTTTTTCCTTTTTTGGCGATTAATTAGGCATAACTCTGTGAATAGAATGAGGCATACATTTGAGGTATGTAGAGTATGGAACTATGGAAACTTAACTGTAACAGGAGGCCAAGGATGGCAATGCAATTTTAGCATGGCGTACTGGACACTGGACAGCATAAGTAGCCTAGGAAAAAATATTCTTATTATGAATTTACCTCTATAAAATAACCACACAATATTTGAGTTGTACAGTACTGATGAATGTACTGTACCTATCTGAACTCATCAGAAGCAGAGCATTCCTGACACAATGAAAGGGACTTACAGAATCTGAATGGCTGACAAGAAAATTGTAAATCATTTTTGGATAGGAAGCAGAAATAGCAAGCAGAAATCATGAGGTATGCAAGCAAATAAAAGATCTCAAATTTGGACAACCAAAGATACATGTACTCAAGTAAATAAAAAATACTAAAGAAAATTAACCTCTGGACAGCAGGCTAGCAGTCGTCATCTGTTATCAGCTGAAGAAACCCTCAAGTGGTGTAGAGGCAAATAAAAGACCTCTAATTTGGCAAGTGTAATACATGGGTCACTGGACCTACCAGGCCTGGAGTGGTAGATAAGAAATATAATTTTTGAACCTGCAGGTGACCAGAAAAACAGCAGTAACAATTGTAACATAAGCAAGGATCAAACTGAAATGAAACCAGAGCATGTAAATCTTAAGGCAGGAAGTAAAATCTCTAGGTACAGTCCAAATATTGCATACAAATTTATGTACCCTACATCATTCCATCATTCATGACAGAAGCTCGAAATAGCAAACAAGAATCATTCAGGTGTAGATTTCAACTTTCGAGCATGCATGTAGGTTGTCTTAATGAAGGCAAACCACATTTATCCAAAGGCCTCCTAATGTAAATCACGCAAGACACAAGAAGTTTCTCTGGTTTAGCTAAAATATCTTAGTGCTACATATGCCAATGGATCACTTGAAATGACATCAAAAAGATCATAAGAGTGACAGTCCTGACTGCATATTCTCGTATGCTATAGTTCAAAAGAAGATACCTGGTTTCAGCGTAATTAGCATTGAATTATGGTCAACATAAAACGCAAGATGGCAATAGCATGGAATTATGTGGTTAACACCGTGTAGCAGCAAGAACCTTGCAAGGAAGCATTATTGATACAACACCTTGTTATAATGGGCTAAAAGCAATCAGACGCATACCCAATAATAAAGGAAACATAGTTCAAAAAAAGAACCACATTAAATATACCCCAGTGCAATTTAACTTCAATCACTAAATTGGAAACTGCATAATTTGTAAATGTGGGGGGTTTCTGACACTTGTTTAGGATGAAAGGTTACCAGAACCATATGCCACCATCGACAATATAAAAAGTAGCCAAATTACAAGGTCTTGTTGGCAGCCCAATCATGGCTGAAATGGCAGTTGAAAATGACCGTTTAAACTATCAGGAAGATATTGTAGAAAGGCAGCGTAGGGAGCAATGCACCGCACACCCAATAAGGGGGGTGGCCTTTTCATATATATAGCCGGGAAGGCTTGGAGTACGAGTACAATACAAGTCAGGCTATACATGTCTACACGTATCTATGTATAACTCTAACACCCGCCCGCAGTCGTAGCGGGAGTAGAACGGACGCAAAGACTGTCCCTAAAATCAGTAAATAACTGTACAGGTAGTCCCTTGGTCATAATGTCCGCGAACTGATGCGAGGATGGAACATGAAGCACTCGAACTTGTCCCAGAGCAACTTTCTCGCGAACAAAGTGTATGTCAATTTCAATATGCTTCGTACGCCGATGATGAACAGGATTCCCCGTCATGTAGACTGCGCTGACATTGTCGCAGTAAACAATGGTCGCTGAAGAGAGAGGAGTATGAAGCTCCTGAAGAAGTTGGCGAAGCCAACAAGTCTCGGCAACAGCATGGGCCACAGCCCTGTATTCTGCTCCAGCGCTAGAACGGGAGACAGTAGTCTGCCGTTTAGATGACCAGGACACCAAGTTATCTCCGAGATAAACACAGTAGCCTGAGGTAGAGCGCCGAGAATCAGGACAACCAGCCCAATCGGCATCGGAGTAAGCGGTGAGAGTATCAACTGACCCAGCACTGAGATGAAGACCAGCAGTGAGAGTGCCCTTGACGTAGCGTAGAACACGTTTGAGCAGAGCGAGATGAGGTTCTCGCGGGTCATGCATGAAGAGACAGATCTGCTGAACGGCGTAGGCTATATCAGGACGAGTCAGAGTGAGATACTGAAGTGCACCGGCGAGACTGCGATACTGTGTCGGATCGGCAACAGGTGAACCATCAGTAGCAGAAAGCTTCATACGGGCATCCACCGGTGTAGCTGTGGAGTGACACTCAACCATTCCAGCGCGCTGCAGAAGGTCAATAGCATACTGTCGCTGAGACAAGAAAAGACCATCATCAGAACGTGTGACCGAAATCCCGAGAAAATGATGGAGAGGCCCGAGATCAGTCATGGCAAACTCGGAGTGAAGACTCTCAGTGATCCGACGAAGAAGCGCTGGTGATGATGCTGTGAGGACAATATCGTCAACGTAAAGCAGCAGATAAGCAACACTGGTACCGTCCTTGTAGACAAACAGAGACGAGTCTGATGCTGAAGCGACAAAACCCAAGGTCCGAATGAAGGTGGCAAAGCGCTGGTGCCATGCTCGAGGTGCCTGTTTGAGGCCATATAAAGATTTCTGAAGCAAACAGACATGATCAGGTGCAGTCGGATCAACAAAACCTGGAGGCTGCTGACAATAGACTGTCTCATTCAGGTGACCATGAAGAAACGCATTCTTGACATCCAATTGATGAATTGGCCATGCACGAGAAGCAGCAAGACTGAGAACAACTCGAATCGTGGCTGGTTTAACAACCGGACTGAAGGTCTCATCATAATCAATGCCATACCTCTGAGAAAATCCTCGAACAACCCAGCGAGCTTTGTGACGAGCGAGAGAACCATCAGAATGATGTTTGTGCTTGAAAATCCACTTGCCGGAGACAACATTAGCATGAGGCGGGCGAGGAACAAGCCGCCAAGTGCCATTGTCAACAAGTGCCTTGTACTCATCTACCATCGCAGCACGCCAATTAGGATCAGCAAGCGCACTGCGATAGTTGGACGGAATCGGTGAAGCATGAGTGACAGTGTAGGTCAGGCGCTCCATTGGTGGAGGAAGAGTGCCAGTCTGCTGTCGTGTCACAGGGCGTGACGGGGCAACAACCGGCTGCGGCGCCGGCACAGGTGGAGAGTCCACGGCCAGTGATGAAGTGACGACAGGCGGCGGGCGAGGACGACGGCTGTACTGGTGGATGATCGGCGGTCGAACAGCTGTCCGAGCAGGAACAGCAGCCGGACGTGGGCTGGTCTGCTCACCAGCCGTTGGAGCAGCCGAAGGCAGCAGGGTGCTGCCCAGTTGAGAGACCGGACCATGCCAAATAATGGCCGGGTCCTGATCCAAGTCGTCGTCGGGAGCTGGCCGAGCCAGCCGAGAAGAGGGCTGGCCAGAGCAGCCTGTCGTAGTGTCCAGCACAGGTGCAGGCAGTCGATCCTGTAACAAAAAATCAAGAGACTCCGTAGGAGGTTTTGCAACCGCAAACGGAAAGTGAGACTCATCAAAAATCACGTGTCGAGAGACGATGACTTTGCGGGTGGAGAGATCGAGGCAGCGATAACCCTTCTGGGAAGAGGGATAGCCGAGAAACACGCAAGCTAAAGAGCGAGGAGAAAGTTTGTGGGGTGTCGTGGCACTAAGATTGGGATAGCATAGACACCCAAACACTCGAAGAGAAGAATAGTCAGGCATCTTGTGATAAAGAAGATAGTAAGGAATACCATTATTTACAGAGGAAGATGGACGCCAGTTGAGAAGAACAACGGCGGTAGACAAGGCTTCGGCCCAATATATGGGAGGCATGGCGGCGTGAATGAGGAGGGTGCGGACCATGTTGTTTAAAGTACGCAACATACGCTCAGCTTTGCCGTTTTGGGCAGACGTATATGGACAGGAAGTTCGAAGAAGGATGCCCCGACTACTAAGAAAGGTAGACGTAGCATTGTTGATGAACTCAGTGCCATTGTCAGCCTGAAAACACTTGACAGGCAATT
Source organism: Chrysopogon serrulatus (assembly GCA_015844335.1). NCBI lineage: Eukaryota > Viridiplantae > Streptophyta > Magnoliopsida > Poales > Poaceae > Chrysopogon > Chrysopogon serrulatus. The sequence continues at coordinate 167,045 of JADLZL010003454.1, forward strand.
GAAATTGAGTGTGAGCATAATAGGTAAATTGAACAATATGGGCATGAACCTCAGATTTCTGCCGAAGAGGAAAAATCCAACAATAGTGAGTATGATCATCGACAATCACAAGATAATATTTAAAACCAGACACGCTAAGAACTGGAGAGGTCCAGACATCACAATGTAGAAGTTCAAAAGGTGCTAAAGAGCGAGACAATGAACTAGTGAAGGGGAGTCGTGTATGTTTGCCAAGTTGACAGGCATGACAAACATCACGGTCCACATTATTACACGAGATAGCTGAAATCTTATTTAAAGTAGCTAAAACTGCAGGCGCAGGATGACCAAGACGTGAATGCCATAAGGGCGATGAAGCAGCAGCAACATGACAGGTAGCATCAGTGGAACTGGGTAAGGTGTAGAGCTCCCCGCCATTGTTACATCGGAGAATCTCGGCCTTGGTCTGGAAATCCTTAACAGAGAAGCCAAAAGCGTCAAACTCAATAGAACAGTTATTGAACTTCCGGTCAGGCGGGCTGGCGCAGTCGTCGCGTGGAAGAGATCACTTCCGGTCTCCAACCGGAACCTCCGGTCCTGGCGGAACTTCCGGTCGGGAACCGGAACTTCCGCCAGGTCATATCCTGAAGTGAATTTGGAACAACTCCAACAAACTCCACCTTGAGACAAATTCATCTTGTATCATAAATCAACCCATCATCCCGAACAAGCAAAAAATAGAAAAACACTGGTGCCAACAATAGTCTCTTGGACTATTCTATTAAACCAACTAAGCTTGAGCACAACTCAAACTTAGCAACAGGAATAGGCTTTGTCATCATATCAGCAGGATTATCATGAGTACTAATCTTGCATACCTTTAGCTTACCTTCTTCAATCACATCACGCACAAAATGATACTTGATATGTATGTGTTTAGTTCTCTCATGGAACATCGATCTTTAGTGAGGTAAATTGCACTTTGACTGTCCACAGTGCAAGCTTATGCAAGATTCAACTCCCCGAGCTCGGCGTACAAACCTTTCGACCATATCAATTCTTTGCACGCTTCACAAATAGCCATACATTACGCCTTGGTAGTAGATAATGCAACAACAGGCGTAAAGTAGCCCTCCAACTCACGGCACAAGCGCCAACGGTAAACACATAACCCGTAAGTGATCTTCGCTTTGTCGGATCAGCGGCAACATAATCGAGAATCCATATAACCAATGAGACCCTTATCGGTTCTTCCAAACTTCAAAGCAGAATCTGGCTTGTGCCTCGAGGTACATGAAAATCCACTGAACTGCCCTCCAATGTTCTTTGCCAGGATTAGACATATATCTACTAACAAGACTCATAGCATATGACAAATCTGGACGAGAGCAAACCATGGCATACATCAAAGACCCAACAGCACTAGAATAAGGAACCCTTGACATGTACTCAATCTCTGCATCTGTACTAGGACACTGAGCAGCTGACAACTTAAAGTGAGGTGCAATAGGGGTACTAACAGCCTTAGCATTTTGCATGTTGAAAATTTGAAGAACTTTCTTGATATAATTTTGTTGACTAAGAAATAGTAAACCAGATTTTCTATCTCTACTAATTTCCATACCAAGAATTTTCTTAGCACTACCAAGATCTTTCATATCAAACTCACTACTCAACAACTTCTTTAACTTAGTGATTTCAATCTTACTCTTGGCAGCAACCAGCATATCATCAACATATAACAACAAATATATAGGTGATCCATTAACATGCTTGATGTAAACACAGCTATCATATTTAGATCTCTTAAAACTGTGTGACAACATAAATGAATCAAACCTCTTGTTCCACTGACGAGGGGACTGTTTCAAACCATACAAGGAGCGCTTCAACTTGCACACATATTTTTTCCTTGTCGGGCACTATGAACCCTTAGGTTGGTCCATGTAAATGTCCTCCTCTAGCTCTCCATGCAAAAATGCAGTCTTCACATCTAAGCTGCTCAAGCTCAAGGTCTTGTGAAGCAACAATACTAAGAAAAGTACGAATTGAACTGTGTTTTACCCTTTGGAGAGAACACATCATTATAGTCAACACCGAATTTGATTTGTAACCTTTTGCAACTAACCTTGCCTTATACTTTGGAGGCTCGCTTGGAGATAAACCCTCCTTTCTCTTGAAGATCCACTTGCAGTTGATGGTCTTCTTTTTCTTAGGCAAAGGTACAACCTCCCATGTCTTGTTCTTCTCAAGAGGCTGCATCTCCTCGTGCATAGCAGAAATCCAATTCTCACTATCGGCACTGTGAACAGACTTCTTTATAGGTTCTTTGGCTCATGAACATTCTCCCACTGTTCAGCACAACTCAAAGCATAGTAAGACAAATTACATTCTTCAATGAGGCGTTTAGGAGGTGCTCTTGTCCTTTTTGACTTGCGTTGAGCAATAGGTAATTCCTCCTCTAGCTGCAAAATAGGAGGAGTTTGCTGAACATTATCATGAGTATCAACATCAGCAACATCATTATTACGGTCACCCCTGCTCATCAACAAAGGCTCCACCGGCACACCTGTATCATCATCAACATGCTCCACCTGCATGCGCATACGCTGCAGACTCTTTTTTGGAAACATGTTACGAGGGGCAAGCTGTTAGTAAACATCATAGATTCATTGAATACAACACTCACGCTCATAAAAGTCTTCCCCTGTTTTAGGATTCCATAATTTATAGCCTTTGACTCCCGAACCATAACCAAGGAAAAGACACTTAACAGCTCTAGGCTCTAGTTTTCCATTATCAACATGAGCATAAGCGGTGCATCCAAAAACTTTCAAGCGTGAATAATCGGCGGGCGTTCGGACCATACCTCAATAGGAGTTTTCTTATTTAGTGGAATAGAAGGCGACCTGTTTATCAAATAACGAGCGCAGTATTAGCGACTTGACCCAAAAACGCTTGCTCATCCTTGCATGAGACAAAGCATGCAACGGGCCACGGATATAATGGTCCTGTTCATACGTTCGGCCACACCATTACATTTGTGGGTATGGGGTATGGTGTGATGCCTAACAATGCCTTCTGTCTGCGGTAGTCATTAAAGGCATGCGAACAAAATTCTCCACCATTATCGATGCTGAAGCAATTTTACCTTCCTTTCGGTTTGCCTTTCTATCATTACTTTCCAGTTCTTAAAAGCGACAAATGTATCATCTTTATGTTTCAAAAAAATAAGGCCAAACCCTTCTAGAGTAATCATCAATAATTGTAAGCATATAACGTGCACCACCAAGAGAGGGCTTCTTAGAAGGACCCCATAAATCAGCATGAACATAATCAAGAGTACCTTTGGTGGTGTGAGCAGAAGTGTTGAACTGTACCCTCTTATGCTTGCCAAATATGCAAGTGCTCACAAAACTTGATCTTACTCGAAGTGCGACCATTCAGCAGATTTCTCTTCATCAATTCTGCCATACCATGGTGACTCATATGTCCCAAACGCATGTGCCAAAGGTTAGTTTTACTAGGTTCATCATTAGTAACAGCGAGCCCGTAGCTGAATCGTAAACAGGTAAAGTACACCCTCTAAGGACATATAACTTTGGGGATTAAGATCACCTTTCAAAGCAGACAAGAGAACCTTTTGATACCTTTAGAATGCCATCTGAACCGGAATATTTGTAACCTTACGCATCAAGTGTGCTCAATGAGATAAGATTTTCTGGACATCCCCGGTATATACGACGTTTTTCGGCGTGCGTGTCATGCCATCATCGGTCTTGATCCGAGGCGATCCAATCCCTACGATGTCACATGGGTTATCATCTCCCATTCGCACAACATCCCCTTTACGCACAGGGCTTATAAGAGCTAAACCAATTTCTGTTAGTGCAAATGTGAAATGAACATGCGGAATCAAGAATCCATTCATCATGACCAGCAACACAACCAGCAAATACTACTAGACAATCTCGGAATCATCATCGAAGCGGCGGCAAGAAATGAGACCTTACCCGGCCATCTTGTTTTTTCCTCTTCTTCTTATTACGTACTTTTCTACAATCCTCAACATTATGATTTATCAACTTGCAATAAACATAGAACTTTTTATTACCATGCGGCTTGGACTTTGAACGGTCTCTCCTTTCGTAGTTCTTTCTACCATCATTGCCATCATTGGAGGATCTGTTTTTCAGTTCGCCTCTCACATGCAAAGCTTCGCCCTTGGAGGACGATGTTCCGTCATTCGCACCATGCCTCTCATCTTCTCCCTAGGCTGGAGAGCCTCATAAACTTCCTTTAGGGTTAGTTCATCACGGCTCAAAAGTATGGTGTCACGAAAAATTTGCATACGAATTTGGCAAAGAGCATAGCAAGTAAAAAGACCTAAGTTCTCATCATTATACTTCACCTCCATCGACACTAGGTCGGCAACGATCTTCTTGAATTCAGCGATGTGGGTCATCACCGAATCCTCCTCCTTCATCTTTGAGTGAACAACTTCATCTTCATCCGCATCTTCTTGGTTAGATCCTTGGACATACTGGATCGATTCAGTTTCAGCCATAGTTTACGGCGGCGGTTTTCTCTTTCAAACACTCACGCAAAATATCATTATGAAGATGCAAGTGAATTAGGGCGGCGCCGCCGATCGATCCTTGCGGATCTCATCGGAGTCCACTCGGCCTTCCTCTTGCCGAAGTTATCCAGCGCCTCATCATAGTCATGAGTCTGCGCCCGGAATCTCCCGCATCTTGACTTGCCATAGCGAGAACCGCGTGTCGTAGTTCAGCGGCGGTAGATCAAACTTCATCGACGTCGTCATGAACCCTAACAGCAACCAAAGCTCTGGTACCACTATATATATGAAAAGGCCACCCCCCTTATTGGGTGTGCGGTGCATTGCTCCCTACGCTGCCTTTCTACATGGTATCAGAGCCGGGAAGGCTTGGAGTACGAGTACAATACAAGTCAGGCTATACATGTCTACACGTATCTATGTATAACTCTAACAGATATAGTAATTGATCTCGATACAGTCCATGTTTAAATTGGTTGTTGTAATCTTTTGCAAGAATATGTGCCCTCCCTTTCTTTGTCATTATCTTACGAACTCCCCGATTTTGTAGTAACCCGAGCTCTAAACTGTTGTGTCATGTAGAGGCTAAATGTAGAGGTAAACAGATTATGTTAAAATCCATGAGGATGCATAATCTTCTTGAACTATAATCATATTATCTTCTTGAACAATAATCATATTATCGACATGTTTGCTAAAGAAATTTACATATACTGTGTGGGTGCCGGAGGATATGAAACCTATTTTCTATGTAACATCCAATTTGTTTTTAGCATTGTCATATTAGGTCTTGAGCCTTGTATCCCGCAAATGAATTTAGCATACAGGTAAGCATGGTCAAGTAAATATTTGGAACACATTAAATAAAATCAGAATAAGACCACATTTAAAATCTCAAAAGGAAAAAAAACAACCAATTAATATATTTTTTGACAGCCTCTATGGTCAAACAATAAGTTTCACCTTCTCAAGGTACAGACAAAATTATCTAGTGCAAAGAAAAATGGCAAAAAAAAAAACAATGACAAAAGGCGAGCTGCTTTGATTCTTGAAATCCTGTATGTAACAAGCATAAATAATCAAATAGCAATGTCTCAAAAAGATTAGTCCCAGCATTAACATCAACTATCAGATTTTCTCGAAAGACTTACAACTCCTCTCTCAAACTCGTGAGGTAGCCTAAGACAAAAAAGATTGCCCGAGGAGTTACTTTTTGGATAGGAAAAGACAATATAAATGTCAGATCACTAAAAAAAATTTGGAAACATTACAGCTCCATAAAGTAACCTTGATAATGACTCAACCAAAGTGAACGCAGATCCACTATAATCCTGTGGCACACATGTGAACAAAATATCTGGACCTAACTATGAACTGCAGACAACATAACTTTAGAAATCTGAACCTGTGTTACTATTTAAATTTGGGCACACACAGTTTCAAAATATTGGGCTCCATAGACACTCTAACCTCTCAGCTGTCTTGAAGGGACCTGCGAGAAATTATAGAAGTACATAGGCTCAACAAAATATTTTTGAGAACACACGGGAAGGACGCGTACTGATTGAGGCTGCTGTCCATGGAGGTGGCTGTGGACTGAAACCGACGACGAGGTGAGGTCAAAGGAGAGAAGAACAAACAAAAGCAGGGATAACAGATGCAAAAAAATCATAGAGCTGTTTTCAGCATAATGAGGAACGAAAAAAAAAATTACTTTTCAAAATATCAAAGTAGTAGTGATTTGGTTACTGATCCTGAAAGTAGGACATCATCATTGCATATGCCAAATTGCCTCAGTTCACTAACAATAAGAAAAAAAAGGACAGTAGATATACAATGTTTTGTGTCACTGCATATGCCAAATGCCTCAATTGAATAAACGATGAATAGAAATAGATATACCATAAAAGACCGACTATTAATCATAATAATAATATATTCCTAGTCCTCATTTGAAATGCAGCTCAAATGAGAATGATAAGAAGCTAAAAAAGAGTGATAACAATGACTGCATATTCTCATATGGCATAGTTTAAAAAAAAAGATGTTTGTTTGCAGTATCATTGTCACTGAAATATGGTCAACAAAGGGATGCTAAATAGGAATGGCAAAGAAATACGCTCAGATCTATCGAGGCACCTCACAAGCGCTGCCATATGGTAAAATTGGAATATGAGGCCATCATCAACAATGGCATACACCGAGTATAAAATAAGTAAATCAGCAGCATAGGCATTTTACCTCAGAGGCATTGGCTTATGGTAAAATTGGAATGGCTACATCATCGGCAATGGCACATGCTCGGGATATAAAAGGGGCTTTTACATATTTGCCATCCTTAAGATTGGCGTTCATCGAATTATCATCGTTAGAATGGACCTTACAACTTTGCCTTTGCATGTGTTCCCCTTCACTGCATTTTGCCATTTTGGCGCTGCTTGCACGCCACGCGACGGCCACGCCACGCTGGTCTTTGAGTCATTTGCTACCGCGAAAAAGACCATCCTGCCCCCCTCTATTTCTCTGTATATTACGAGCACCTGGTGTATGAATGAAGGATGGTGATTAGGAGATGAATCAATATTTGTGTCAATGTGTTCATTGTCTATTAAATTTTGGACAGCATGTCTGCAGGACCATATAATGACCAAAGCACCAAAAATTTTGACAAAATTTATGCTAAATTTTTGACACATCTCGATGAATTTTTGACAACATTTATGCTATATTTGCCTGGTGGTTAAAGTCCATATATGCATAAATGCTTTTTGCTGCTTTTGTCACTTGTTTCTACAGAAATGCTATCAAAAATTCATCAGAGATGCTGTAAAAAATTTAGCATAAATTTTGTCAAAATTTTTGGTGCTTTGGTTATTATATGGTCCTGCAGACATCTTTGTTCAAAATTTAATAGACAATGAACACATTGACACAAATATTGATTCATCTCCTAATCACCATCCTTCATTCATACACCAGGTGCTCGGGATACGAGAAATAGAGGGGGGGCAGGATGGTCTTTTCGCGTCGGCAGCACGGCGCCAAAATGGCAAAAACGCGGTGAAGGGGAACACATGCAGTGGCAAAGTTGTAAGATCCGTTCTAACGATGGTAATTCGACGAACGCCAATCTTAAGGATGGCAAATATGTAAAAAGCCCGATATAAAATAAATAAATTAGCATAAGCCTATGGTGTTCAGATTGTATAGGCAGAACATGAAGGAAAATCAATCCAAATCAAGGGGGCAAAGGAGATAAAGGGATTTTTTAAGTGACCGTTCCAACACCAAGCAAGTTCACAAATCTTGCATAATCCTCATGACACCTCACAGCGCAGCAGCCTGGGCATCCCTAGGTCACATGCCGTAGCAGCAGTGTGAGCTGCGATGTCCAGCATGGAGAGGGAAACCGGGGAGGAGGAGGAGGGGGAGGCAGCGCCGACGGCCGGAACAGCTGCGGCATGGCTAGCGAGACCCGGCGGGAGTAGGCGGCGGCGCCGCGACCGGCAGGGCTGCCCAAGAAGACGACGCGCCCGCGCCGGGGGTGGCACTCATGGCCGAGGTCGCGCGAGCACATGGACCTCTAGGGTTTGGGAGAGAGGAAGAGGGAGGGAGGTAGGGTTTACCGGATTCGCGGAGGAGGTAACCCCACGGCAAGGAGGAGGGAGGGGGAGGCACGCGGGCGAGGCACGCTCGCCGCGCCGTCGCCGGGGCGGCGGGCGCCCGCCGGCCTCCACGGGCGGAGCCGTCTTTGCAACCCGGTGCCGTCGCCGCGCGGATCCGGTTGCGCAGGTCCGGCCACGGCGACGCGACGGGGAGGAGGCGGAGGAGGAAGAGGGCGGCAAGGCGCGCCCCCTTCGCCGGGGTGCGCCGTCGCCCTGTTCGTCGCCGCGTCGGGAGAGTCCGGGAGGAAGGAGATGGGGGAGCCGTGCATTTTTTTTAGGAGGAGAAGCTGAAGCTAGCTCCATATGTATTAGCTTCTGGATTCGAACGAGAAGCTGAGCAGAAGCTGTGGACAAGCAGAAAAGCTGCTTCCGGTGGAATCCGCTTCAAGTGATCGGGACCGTTCATTGGTGGAATCGGACGGCCGAGAGATTTTCAGGCGACGTGTCCGCTGCTTCCTCCAAGGAGCTTTTGCCAATTTAATCTCTTAAATAAATATTTATTTTTGCCTAATTTGTAATTTTAGAAAATGATTTATAGTGACAGTTTCCTAAGAAAATAACCAGTGTCAATCATTTGTAGTGGCGATTTTCTTAAGAAGATAGCTAGTGTAAATAATTTGTAGTAGAGGTTCTCTACAAATGTTCGGTGCACTAGTGCTAGTTGGTCTTACCGATCCTAGAGCAACGTCCATGTGCTCCTTCTCAACAGGCTTAACATCTGCCTAACCGCGACACCTAGGTCGGTTTTGTTGATCCGCTGCATCCTTACTACGATCAAAGTCATGGTGTGTGATCCAATTCGATGTTAACAAATACTTCCTCCGTTCTAAATTATAAGTCGCTTTGATTTTTTGGTACATCTATTTTGCTATGTATCTAGATATGATAACGTGTGTAGATACGTAGCAAAATGGATGAACCAAAAAATCAAAATAACTTACAATTTAGAATGGAGGGAATAGTTTGAACTCACAGGTAGAAACGAAAAAGCATTGCGTTGCTTTTTAAAACTCGAGAAGGATATGTTCACATTTTCATGGTCACTATGGGAGGAATAATTCAACTCACTTTCTACTAATCTCATGAAGGATATATATATATATATATATATATATATATATATATATATATATATATATATAAAAATATAAATTTAGAGATATTAACATAGGAGTAACTACTCCCTGGGAGTAGGATGGAATTTCCATATATATATATATATAAGGAGACATGAAGTGATAGAAAAACTGAAGTAAACCGATTACAACCCTTGATATGCTAATGCAAATGCATGACATGCTAACATCCCCTACAGTTTGAACACCGATACTGCTTGGAGTGAAAGACATTCAAATTGGAACAAAACTCAGTAAAAATAGAGGTAGGAAGACCCTTGGTAAACACATCTGCATATTAGCAAGAAGGAACATGAAGCAAGCGAATATCCCCTGTAGCAACCTTGTCGCAGACAAAATGTAAACCAATCTTAACGTGTTTGGTACATTGATGTTATACATGTTTTGTTGAGAGGTAAATTGTGCTGACGTTATCACATAAAACCACGGTGGAGTGCCTTGGGCAGAAATGAAGTTTCTGGACAAGTTGCCAAAGCCAAGAGATCCCTACAACAGCATTAGCAATAGCGTGATATTTGGCCTCAGCACTACGATATGTTTTTGGAATAGGAGACACTAAAATCGGGTCAGACCGTCCCAAAAAGCTATGCATGGTGGCACCTCATACATGGGATCCGCAAGCCTTGGCTATCAATTTCAACATGATGACGCCCTGATATCATATTGGAGGAATAATTCAACTCGCTTTCCATTAATCTCATGAAGAATATATATAGGAGGTACAAGAGAATATGAGGAGATAGAAAAACTGAAATAAAACGATTACAACCTTACCCTTGGTATATGCTAATATAAATACATGACATGCTAACAGTCACGATTCACGAACAATGATAAAGAAAAACTCCCAAACTAGTATTGCGATGTTTCATATATTAAGATCTTCTTATATTATATTTGAATAATTTATATTGTAATTTATGCAAGTTTCGAATTTATTTCTTGAATTTAAGATATTATGAGATGTTTTAGAGTATATTATTTGTTTGTTGAACCGTTTACTATTTTTTTTATGTCAGATTATACCATAGTTGATTTTTGGTATGCGTAATCTAGATTCGAATGCTGGGTCCGCCGCTGGAGGGAGTGGCAATTTCTTTGACCGCGATCAGCTAGTTGACTGTCATGTCGTTTCGCTAAGTGACAGCTACAGGAAGTCGTCCCCAGGTTCTAAAAGTCAATGAAAACAATATTCTCTGTATTCTTCTCACTCCAATTAATCCTCCACAGTGCATCTTTTGACCATGTATTTTTTTCTTGGCATCTTCATTTTTCTGGATAACGTACACTTGGAACAGTGTCCTAGTACTTGTTAAGTTTTTGTCAATGTCGTGTTGCTTCAAGTGAATATATAATATAAGGAGAAGAACCGGCTCAATGCCAAAATTACATATTCTTTCATCATGTGACCTAACCAATTTTTAAGAATTTTCATCACCTGGGTGACCAAGTCAAGATGCCGCAACAAGTTTGGTACTCGTAGGCTCTCGTATCTTTTGACGAACACTTCTATGCAATGAATGACTATCTTTTTCTTTATTTGCTTATATTAAGAGGTGTGCTGCAAAAATAATTTTAGAAAATAACTTCTTTTATAGCCTAATTAATAGTGGTAAAGAGCATCTCCAAGAGTTTGCTATTTTTTACTTGGCAAATCTTATGATTTGACAACTCCCAAAATAATATGAGGAGTAAAAAAAAGAAACATTCTCCAAGAGTTTGCTATTTTTCACTTGTCAAAATCCAAAAAAAGGACACTCAAACGTTGCAGAAGATGTTGCCGAGCGCCGCCGCTGTGACTGCGACGAGGGAGGAGTGTGGCGACGGAGACGAAACGGATCAGCAGCAGAAGACATGGAATCCTGCGTGCAAACTCAAGATAAGGCTAGCGGGGGAGCATCTTGCCATTCAATTCAATAGAAAACATGGCCTACTCGGACTGCTACGACGGCGGGTTCGACATCGCCGTGGACAGCTACGTGCAGTACATGGAGGATGCAAGGACGACAGCAGGGTCGCGCTCGCTGGCCGGAATGCTCCGCCGCCTCAGATCCGTGTACTACCACTACTTCCGCGGCCACAGGGACGCCGTCGTGGCCGCCATGGCATTGAGTGACGCGCTGGAACGAGACGACGACGGCTCCTCGTCGAACTTGAAGCCCCCAACGTACGTGATCGCCAACACCTGCGACACCATGGAGCGCCCACGCTGAGCCACACGTCGGCATCTTCGCCGTCGGGCCCGTGGTGTCGTTTCGGAAGGCGAAGCCGTCGTCCCGCGCGTGCGAAGGAAAAGAAGTCCCGTAGAGGAGAATAGCAACTTGGATAGCAACTTGGGAAATCTCGGCAGTAGAGGTCTCTGGATAGCAACTTGGGAAATTTAGCAAGTTGATTTACCAAGTTGTTGGAGAGGGTTTTTTGTGTTTTTGCCAAGTTTATAAGAATACCAAGTTGATTTAGAGAGTTGTTGAAACCTACTCTATCTTTTGTAACTGACTAGAAAATTAATCTGTAAACCATGACTCTACCTATAACTCTACCAACTGTACTATATATATATATAAATAAAAGGAGGGATAGAGAGCCCATGATCGGCACCTCAACTCTTAGCAATCCCCTAGAAGATAATAGTTGTGATCCCATATTATCATTAGGAATCTTGTATTCCATATTTCAGCCCCAAAGTGATTTCAAATGGAAAATGTCAATAGCCAAATTTAGATCTCATCAAGCTCTACAATTTTAATATAGGTCGTGTCTCAATCAAGATTGTTTGAAAATTTTCATTTCAATCTCAAAATCTACATTTTTTGAAATGAATACTTTGAACTAAAAAAAACTTGTGAACCATAAAGTTTTAGATTCTGTTGACAACTATAGTTTTAGTATAGATGAAGTCAATGTCCAAGTCATCTGAAAGATCTAAAATTTGAATTTCACAATTTGATAACATAAAATAAAAATTTATGAATCTAAATAACTTCAAATACAAGATTGTTAAATACACAGTTGTATATTGTACTAAGAACTTTATCTTTATTATAGATCACGTCAATATCCAGGTCTCACACGCCAGATCAGGGCGGTGACAGTTAGCAATTTCGATGGGCCAACGGAGGCCCAAACGAGGAAGATGGGCAGCAGACAAGGCCCCCACGGCCCGCCCTAGGGCGAGCAGGGCGATGGGCGCTGCCGTCGCCGCTGCCCCCTGCCGCGCAATGGGGAGCGTGGGCCCCACCGTGGTCGCCGCCGCAGCCACCAGATCGACCTCAGGTACCTTTTTATTATTAATAATTAAGGAATTAAGATTAGGAAAACAAAAATGTCTATGTTCGATAAGGGCTTTCCTATTAGAGTTCACTTGGGACTATAAATACTAGATGATTGTAATCAGATCAATTAAGAAGTAATTGGGTGAAAATCCTCCCTCTTGCATGTGTTACACTAGGGTTATTTGAAAAATCTAAATATTGAATTTCAAAATATATGCCTCCATGATTTTAGTTCTAATGAAGATAAGGTTCATCCTAATTAAAAATAAATAAATTTCAAATTTTAAAACTTAAAATGAATACTTGACTAAATAGTTCCAAAAAAAAAAAATTATCAGCTACATAGTTATGATCTCTTGGAACTCTATAAACTATAAAGTTCATCTTCATCTAAGTTTATATTGAAAAATTATGAATTCATTCTGAGACCCTTAGAAAGTCTATCTTTAATAATAGCTATTCATAGAACGGTTATCTTATAATACATGCCTCTATAAAGAACTAGCAGAGGCCAACGTTTTTTTTAGGTCCCATCTAACCATCTACAAAGGTGCTCCAAAAAATACAGCATCTCCAACAGTTTGGCATTTTTTCTTTGCCATTTGTTGTAGTTTGCCAACTCTCAAAACGAAATGGGAAGGAGAAAAACAAGTCATCTCTAAGAGTTTTGCAAAATTGACTTGGCATTTACCAAATTGTGGACCCAACCGACTATATATGGCGCGAAGAGAGTCCTACATGCGCGGGAGTAGCGCGGGAGGAGCGCCCAATCGCGTTTGCCAAGCGGTCCGTGGCTTTGCAAATATGCCAAGTTTCCTCCGTCAATTGCCAAGTTGCCCAAATTGCAAAACCCAAATACAAAACTGTTGGATACCTCATTTCGTGATTTTTTGTAAATTACAAGAATGCAAACCCCAAATGCCAAACTGTTGGAGATGCTCCCCAATGGGCTAACATATCCAAATTGCATGCAGATAGCTCACCACCGCCTGAGCATCGACTTTGCAGCGAAACAGGAAAACCAGGTCTAGTCGACTTCTAGAGGTTATCTATATACGGTGAAAAACATAAAAGCACCTCCCCGAAAGGAGCCCATCGAAAAGAAGCACATCTAGCGCTGTTCTACACGTTAGTAAAACTACTACAAAGCCCACAAACTCCATTGAGAAGCATGTAGAACAACATAGTGTAGAAGAGACCGGAATTGAAAAAAGTAAAGTAGTACACTAATTATGTTTTTTTATCAATTAGTCACGATTGACCATGATCCCTTGTATTTATAGGGCTGGTCGTATGCCATTAGAGAACATTTCCACATTAAATTTTTTACTTTGTCCGGACTGATCAACACCTAGCCGGCTTCCTAATTCAGTCAGAAAATACTGCAAACCCAGCCTAGCCAACTTTCAAACCCATCCTATCGTATCCCTGTCCAAGGCCCAAAATAATTGTGAACAATGGTTTTAAACATTGTACATCTATGGCTATTACTTTAACAAACTATATGTTATATATACAGTTTTTGGAATATGTAAGTCCACTAGGATCATTTTATTATGCCAAATTAACATTTATTTATATGTAAATATGTCAAAGTTTAAAAAAGTCACCGCATATTAGTAAAGAACTATAGTTAGGCCAACCTTAATAGGAGTTTCATGGTTATTAAATCTGCTGATATGTACTATATTTATGAAGAGAGAGAGAGATGATAAGAGTTTTATAGGACTAGAAAGAGTTTCATGAGGATGAATCTCTTCTACATTGTTTCTAAAATATAGATGTGTTGAAAACTGGGATATAAAACTTCTATTGAGACCGGTCTTAGTAGTACGCATAATCTTGATGGATGGTGTGTTGACTGTTGAGGGAATTTATGGAGATGGAAGTTGATGATGGCGGCTTGTCATGTTGAGCACTGGCTTGATCCTTCTTGATATGTGACTACGAGAAAGCGATTGGCCATGGTTCTTGCATTGCTTTCCTGTTGCGTCGTCCATTGGCCGCCTTCTGAGAGCCTGTTTGACTGGCCTAGCGGCCGTTCGTCATCTTGTCGGTTCTGGATGCTGACTGTTGAATCCTGCCAACTTGTATGCGGGCTACTCAGGCAGCTAACCAAGAATCCTCCCTTCACTAATACCCCCCTATTTTGACCAGCAAAAGAAGGGCGGTAGGCTTGATGCCAATGCTTGACTTATTCCATATACACCTTTGATTGTCCTATATGTAAGTTGCCCTCCCCAGCCACCACTATTTTAGCCAAAATTTTCTTTTGGATATGGTAAGTGGTTTCAACTGTGAAAGGCAAATTGATGTATGTACTTGAACTATCGATATCGATAAGGGCAATACATGTTTGTCGTCATCAAAGTGGTCACAACTATTTTATATCGATGTATGTACTTCAACTATTTTAGCCAGCAGGAGAGCTTTATTTGGATTCGGATCAATAAAACGGTTAGGACAGTTTCTAAAACCGGCTTGATCGATTTTCACACAGGCACTCGAGGTGCACCATTGTGAGCATATGCACGCGTGGACTTGCTCGTGTAATAGCATATTTTAGCATTGTCATACCCAGTTTTAAAGACAAAACTGAATACAAAATCATATGTGTGCCCAGAGATCAATCACACACATATAGGGACAAATCACTGGAGTATCAAACTCAGTGCCTTTATTACATCACGAATAGTACTTTATTACATAAATTTATTCAAAGTCTCAGCGGAAACGAAATAAGATAACTAGCACTCCGATAGACTCCAAAGCCACAGGGACGTCAACTGGTGAAGCACAAGACTAGTAGTCCTCATCAGAGTCCTCATAGACACGATTATCTGTTACCCATCCGGGATTTTCCAAGTAATAAAAATAAACAAGCGTAAGTACATGTCGTACTTAACAAGAATAACATGGGGTTAATGAGGCTCAAAAGGCTGACACGGTTTACAGCGGTTAGCAACTTTTATCATATCTTAATTTTAGCATAAGTGAGTAGCAACAAGTAGCATAAATCCCAATTAACCATATGATCATGTAAACAATGATTAAAGTATAGCAAAAACAGTAATCAAGAATTTTCCATCGCATAAACCATTATTCTATAAGAAGTCCAGGCCACTCGTGACCGTGAGCACGGCTGTTATAACAGTTTTAACACTCTGCAGAGGTTGTACACTTTCACCGTGAGTCGTGATTCCCATATACTTGGGTTAATTACTCCCAAACTACACTGCCGAGGTGCATAGCAGGGTTTCACTATGAAGTCTTTCAAAGGTTCGTCTAACAAGTTAGGGCCGCTAGGTTTCCTCGACAAGCAGATATAGAATCCCCTTTCAAATGGTTCACACCGCAGCAGCAACACAAGAGGACAGAGGCCACGCTATGCCCATCATGTAAAGCCCCTTTTGCGCCTTTCGGTAACCTCTAACAAGTTAGAAGAGGGTCCTCATACTTGACTAAAGCCAGAGCCATATAGCCCCCACGGTTGTACTGTAAGTCCCGGGTGCTCACTTACAGATAAGTCCTTAGGGACGACAAGAGCAAACAGGTACTCTTCCCCTTTAATTTTCTGTTGCTAAAAAGCGAGTTTTAAACCTTGTTGCATATAGCATTAATCATGTTACAGATCATAATGGTTATTCATTAAGCACTAGCATAAGCTACCCAAATGCATAAAACCTACGGTAATCAAGGTACAAGATACAATTGCTAGGAAATCCTTAGTGGTTAACAAGGAAGACACATGCAATATGAATTAATGATTAATGGTGAATAGGTAACAAGGATGATCCCATGCTATACTTGCCTTGCTCAACGAACCCTTGGTGATACGGCTCGTCAAAGTATTCCTGATCACCAGCATATTGCTCGCCGTCTATACTCCACAACAAGCAACATACAATCATCCAAGCGCAATCATGCATAGCAAACAAGAGTATAGATTAGAACAGTACACCAATATCATAAAACAAAGATAAAAAGTGTAGAAAACGAATCTACGCATCGCTAGGATCACCGCACGCGTTTGGATCACCAAAATCGGAGCTAAAACGGTCAAGTTATAGATTAAACAATATTTCATGTAGAAAACGTATTAATTTTATTAAACAATAAAATTTAAAGTTGGAAAACATGATCAACAGTACCATAAACATGTAGATTATTCAATTACGAATCTAACGCAACTTGAACGGATCAAATCGGAGTTAATTTGAAGAAGTTATACACAAAAGAACCCAGTGGCAAACTTGTAATTAAACTGAAAACGATTTTCAAATTAAAACAAATAAAATTCGGTTTTAAATCTGAAGAGAGGACTGCGGGTTCAATTAAAAGAAAGCAGGGGGTTTCTTTTGCAAAAGTGGCAGCGAAAGGGTATCTTTGATCCGAGCCGTTGGATTTAAAACGGACGGCTCAGATTAGATGGGAGAGGAGAGAGAGGGTTGGCCGGCCGGGGAAGACGACCGACACGGCGGCGGCCATTGCCGATGGCGAGGGAGCTCGCCGGAGTTCACGGATCTCGGCCCACGGAGCACCATTGAGCAAACCGAAAACACTGGAAGATAGAGGGAGGCGAGGCGAGCTCGCCAGCGGCGTTCGCGGGGCTTGGGGAGGGACGGAGACGGCGTGCGACGGTGAAAAGCGGCGGCGGGTTCCTGCAAACATCGGTGGCGATTAGCGCTTGACCGAGGGCAAGAGAGATGGGATAAAAGGGTGCGGCGGCATCGCGACGTCGTTGTGGAGCGCGGCCGCGAGCTTACGGCGGCGGGGCGACGGTTTGGAGGCGAGGCAGTGAGCGGCGGCGGACGGCTAGGGTTCCAGCGGCTGTTGCTGCTTCTCCGAGGCCAAACGGCAGCTACAAGAGGGCGGGGTGAAGGCGGTAGCGCGTGGGGGTTTGGCTTTTATAGCCCAGGGCCGCGCCACGCATGGATAGGCCGAGATTGAGCTCGGATCGAGCCCAACCATCAATGGAAGGCGTCGGCTTCCATTTTAGGAAGGTCCCGAGGAAGAAGAAGGAAAGGGGCAGCGCCGCTGACACGCGGGCCCCACCTGTCGGCGCCGGCAGCAAGGAGAGAAGGGAGGGCGCCCGTGCTGGGCCTACTTTGCTGGGTTGCTAGGCCGCGCAGAAGAAAGGAAAAGGGAGGGAGTTGGGCTGCGCGGGCCAAAAAGAAGGAAGGGAGAGTTCTCCTTTTCTTTTCTTTTTCATTTATTTCAAACCAGTTTTGAAATCCAAATTTGAATTCCTTTTGGAAATTGAACAAGCCACTCAATACAAAAACAATTATGCACCAGCATGAATGCATCAACATGTGTCTACCTTATAGTTGATTTTAATTTAAGAAAATTAATTATTACTCTATGTTTAATGCACACACAATTGCATATAAAATCAATTTCACCTATTTTTGAAAAGATGCAAGTTTAGGGTGTTACAAGCATCAACAGATTGGCATCCGCCACTTGAGCATTATAGTTTTCTTTTGAGATTACACAATACAATGCATACACTTACAAAGGAATAGACTCCGATCTCTATGAACACCTTTGAAGAGTGCCGTCCTCAAAATAAAATTGAAAAAATCATCATAGACAAAATCACCATGGAGGCCTTGCTGTCGACGAGAACATCGCCCACTAAAAGCACAAAGCCATTAAATTATGGAGTATTTTCTCCCATGAGGAGTCGAATGTAAGACCTCAGATGCTACTGAGGCTGAGCAACTCTAATAGTTCCCCATCCCAGATTGCGATCCTTATTTTTTTTGGCAAAAATAGAGAAAACCTTTTTCAAAAATTTCCCATCCTAGGTTGTCATTTATCTCAAGTTGACAAAAAAAACCTCCACACGTGCATATATGCGCACTCGACTCCACACTTGCATCTGTCCATATCAGAAGAGGTGGAAGGATATAAACATAATTTTGTTTCTCTCCCAGGGTTTCTAATGCAAGTTTTCAAGAGGTGGAAGGATATAAACATAATTTTGTTTCTCTCTCAAGGTTGCTGATGTAAGTTAGATCTGCGTTTAGCAAGTGAATTATGCCAAACTATTGAAAATGAGCTCTTTTTTATTTGGTACATCTTTTTAGAAGTTAGCAAAACACAAGATTTGACAAGTCAAATATGGAAAATTGTTGGAGATGCTCTTATAATAACCATTAGGCTAATGCCCTTTCACACTCGACCATTCTAGTTCATATGTTCTAGTTTATATATCTAAGGATAGAAATTTTGATAGCCATGATGCAAGGTAAGCCCATTGGGAACAGTTGTTTTGATAACTCAACCTCTAGCTTAGTGACTACAAAACTTACACCTTTGGTTGCACCCTAACTTTTGTTATTATGTAAGGTCATATCAGGAGGTGTCAAGATGTCTTCAGCATGGTCTCCTTCAAAGACAAAAATTAAGGTGGAATGCATGGTGCATTACATAAACCTTGAATTTTCCCTCAACGTCCCACAAAATCGCGCATTGGTAGTCAATGGTGTGCGCAAGCACAAGCTCCGATGACTTGTGATGATGATCTGATGGACCATCAAGCTCACTTTGCATGGTCATAGACTGTGCATGTACGCTAGATAACTGCTGGTAGATTGCATGCTTGTTAAGACGTTTTCAGAAGTGTTGTAGACTTGACACATATATGTTGAATTTGGATGAATCCATACAACTGACTTGTTACTATAGACAAATATACTCGAATTCACAAAGGTCGCAATCACTGTTTAAATCCAATATTAACCTTTCTTGTGTTTAATTAACTGGGTTGTGTAGTAGTAAGTGGAAATAACCTGTTACTACTACACTTGTTAATTTGGCTGAATCAGACAACTGACTTGCAACTACATTTGATGAGTGAAGAGGGTAATTTGACTCCAGCAGGAAAGTTTAGTGGAGTTTCTACTTTCTAAGGATGGCTGTTTTCATCACCTTTTTTAGTTTCATTGCAATATGGTAAAGCCCATGTTGGAGAGTGACTTTGATGATCTCTATGGCTAGGAACTTACACCGTACCTTTGGTGCACCTGAAACTAATGTTATTATGCAAGTTTGCATTTACTCCCTCCACCCCAAATTACCGATAGTTTTGACTTTTTAGTATATAACTTTTTTGTTGTGCACCTAGATATGTGATTTAGATATATAGTTAAAGTTAGGTATTGTAACACCCCGGCCCAGGGCTTAATAGGATTAATATGATACTCACACCAATAAGTTGCAACTTCTTTTTCGGAAGCTCATCTCGAAAGAACTTCAAGGTTAAGCGTGTTTGGCCTAGAGCAATTTCAGGATGGGTGACCGATCAGAAATTCGTTCCCGGGTGCACATGAGTGAGGACAAAGTGCGTAGAATAGACTGGTGTTGCTCTGTGAGAGCAGTATTGGTCCTATTAAAGCTGTCAAATATAAGCGGGCTTGGCCTCGAGGAGGCAGGACGTTACAAATGGTATTAGAGTTGACTCTCGCGGTTTTACGGGCGCGTGTGTCGCAGTTGCGCAGGTATAGTGTGCATGACTGGTGTGGATCCATCGTGGTCACACAGCGTGGCACATGCGCTGGAACTAGACACATGGACGTGGCCAAGAGAGGAGATTCCTGGCGTGGGGTTGATCGACGAGGACGTCGATCTCTTAAGAGGGGTGAGAATGTAACACCCCGGCTCAGAGCTGAAGAGGATTAATGTGATACTCATACCAATAAGTTGCAACTTCTTTTTCGGAAGCTCATCTCGAAAGAACTTCAAGGTTAAGCGTGCTTGGCCTAGAGCAATTTCAGGATGGGTGACCGAACGGGAATTCGTTCTCGGGTGCGCATGAGTGAGGATAAAGTGCATAGAATAGACTGGTGTTGCTCTGTGAGAGCAGTATTGGTCCTATTAAAGCTATCAAATGTAAGCGGGCCTGGCCTCGAGGAGGCAGGACGTTACAAATAGTATTAGAGCTGACTCTCGTGGTTTCACGGGCACGTGTGTCGTAGTTGTGCAGGCATGGTGTGCATGACTGGTGTGGATCTGTCGTGGTCACACAGCGTGGCACGTGCGCTGGCACTAGACACACGGACGTGGCCAAGAGAGGAGGTTCCTGGCCTAGGGTTGATCGACGAGGACGTCAATCTCTTAAAGGGGTGAGGATGTAATACCCAGCCTAGGGCTTAATAGGATTAATGTGATACTCATATCAATAAATTGCAACTTCTTTTTCGGAAGCTCATATCAAAAGAACTTCAAGGTTAAGCGTGTTTGGCCTAGAGCAATTTCAGGATGGGTGATCGACCGAAAATTTGTTCTCGGATGTGCATGAGTAAGGACAAAGTGCATAGAATAGACTGGTGTTACTCTGTGAGAGCAGTATTGATCCTATTAACGCTGTGAAATGTAAGCGGGCCTGGTCTCGAGGAGGCAGGACGTTACAGGTATCTAGAAAAATCAAAAGAACCTATGTATTGGATTGGAGTGGTAGTGGGCAAGGGCGTGTTCGCATCTGCCTTTTTACCAACACACATTTTGTTTCAAACATTTTTTTGTGAACAAGGAGCATTACACGAACATGCATTACACGAACCTTGGCTTCCTCTCTCAACGTACACGCATTGGTTGTCATTGTTGGTTGTGAGCTCTAGACGATGATGTGTTGACCCCATGGAATGTTGAATCCTCCTCTCTTCCATAGACCATAGGTAGTAGTAACACATCCATGCATAATATCGTTCTTTTCGTGAAACTATTTTTTCAAATGCATACCTCCTCATCCTACTGCTAGTAATATCGGTAAGCATGTCAAAGTATATTTTGAGCCAAAGTTTAGAATAGTTGACTTAAGATATAACACCAATAATAAAACTCCACTCGGGCATGTTTGATTCTACAATACAATGATCCCTTCATCTTAAAATAAGTACAATTTTGGGGGACCAAGCCTTAGCTCGAATGGTGAACTCTCCCAGTGTGGAGGCCATTGATCCTGAGTTCGAGCCCTGCATGGCTCAGAGTTTCCACCCTAGGGATTTATTTTCCAAAAATAATCTTGCAGGTTCTGAACATACACGTGAAGGCACAATGATATTACGACGTGTCCATTCTCTACGAAGCTCTGTTGAACTTCATCGATCTCTAGAAAGATGTGTGTGTTGTGTATAGTTTTGTAAGTTTAGCATGCGCTCTGGTGTGCGTTGTGTGCGTGTGATAGTGTGAATGTGTGTGTATTTGTGCGTATGTTTATATACTATAGCTGTACCTTAGAAATCTAGGCTAAAAAGTATAGTTTCGGGTCTCATATCAATTAATTTTTTCTAATTTTGACTCAATTTATAAAAAATATTAGCAATATTTATATTTTTCCAATTAATACATTATAAAAATATATTAAATAATTAATCTAATAACACTTAAATATGTGCCATAAAATTTTAATAATTTGTTTTACATATTCAGTCAGAGTTAAAAGTATTTGACTTCGTCACGTTTTGTTTTGTGACGGAGTGAGGGAATATGTAGTCATAATCCAGCGATGTAGTAGCAGTGAAAAAAAAAAAATGAGCAGCCTAGCGGCATGTAGCAGTAGCACGGGAGCCTTGTTTCGCTCTCGATCGGTGTCACGGTCATGCGCTGGTTGTCAACTGCGAATACGGGCTCCGGCGACTCCCGACGATCGGCCGGTTTGACCTCAACACGGCGATAGCTAGCCTGTGTATGCATATTTTCCTCTACACTTATATTAGTTGATGTTTTAGACAATGATACAGTCTTTAAAATTTAATTTTATTTATTATTTTTTTTATTAAATATATAAGAAAACTAATAATAAAATTACTTTTATAAAAATAGGTTTTAAGGTAAATCTATACATATAAATTTTACCTTTTCAAACTAAATATTTTAAAAATTATTTCTAGTTTATATTTCCAATATTTAATTTATAACTTATCCAAAACATCAATTAATATATATGGAGTAGTAATAAATATAGCCTATGCATCTGCGAAAGAGTAGCTGTCCGAACCGCGGCCCACTTTGACTGTCCAACATGGCGTGTGGTTCCAATAACCGGAAGACTCGGACTCTGCCATTGCAAACGTTAGGCCAAGATAGATGATGGACTTTCGGTGGCCGTGGACATACATGCCCGCAGTCTGCTGCCACTGCCAGCTTATATCTTCCATTCTCTTCTCAACAATAATCCATTATATGTTAACCTGCCCACTGTAACAGATTATTAGTGTTAATAAATAATCTGTCGTCCATGATGACTCACCGACTGGTGAGGAAGAGCCAAGAGCAGAGTTCGATTTGACTGGCAAACTTCGCTTACAATATACTATACGTACCGTACGTTTCCTCTCCTGGTGATTTATTACTCCTACTGACCTCGTCGCTCTGCATTCGTGTGTCGACTTTGATGGTGTCAACCGAATACTTTTTTTTTGTTAGTGTATATATATAGTAAATATCTACAAAGATACAAGGACGAGACGACGAGCCGTCTAGACTAAACGCTAGCTCTTTGTCGTACCTTAAACACCGCCTGATAGATGGAAATACAATTTTGAAAGAAAACCTATATTAGAGGTTTGTAAAATATATGTCATATACTTAAGGCACAGTTCGTTGTATGTTAGTTGCATATACATAAAGGCTTTCAAACACCTGCATCTTTTTTTTGACTATATATGGACAAATAATGGACGATTGGACGCTGGATTAGATTATATTTGACGACGACAGTTATTAACATATGAGAAACTTTTGTTTTAAATTTAGGGGGTGTTTGGGACTGCTGCGCTCTATGTTTTTAGCTCCGTTCCACGTTTTTTAGCCAAACGGTTTCAGCTCTATGCACGCAACTTCAGAAAAAAGGTAGATTTATGAGAGCATCTAAAGAGATATTCTATGAACTCTAGGTTTTTATGGAGTTGCTCCACTGTGAAGTTTGTGGAGCAGAGTTCGTGGAACAATCAGCTGTAGGAGGTTCTGCGCTGCACTGCATAGGCCTACTTCTCGTTCAGCTGGTGCAGGGAGGAGACGAAGAACGTTTTGTTTTTTTTTGTTTTTTTTGTTTTTTTTGCTTTTTGATGAATAGGATTCATTATTTATACTTGTCTTGTGTTTGTAACAAGATTTAGTTGTGTTGTCCTTTTCATTTCCTTATCTTTGAGGGACCTCGCACTATACGGCACACATGTGCTGCATTTCTAGCACTTTAATATATATAATTTCATTCCTATTCTGAAAAAAAAAATAGTGTGAACTCAAGTTCCATTCTGCTGGCTGCAGGGACTAAGCATAGCTGCCCAATCCGCATGCACATAAGGTTGCAGTGTCCACACAGTCCAACTATACAGCTGTTATATATATCAGACGACAGCAACCTAATTGTTCGTCAAAATGTTGAAAGTTCGGCAAAAAGGAAAAACGACGCAGCCGAATTATTAGGGTTCTGTCCACACATCACATGCACTGTTAAATCTGGCTTACTAAAGTAGCCAAGTCTGCTACACTGCAATACCACATGGCACAAGAAACACTGCACGTGAAAAAATGATTCGGAGGAATTATTACGGTGGTGGAAATAATCCGAAAAAGACCTCCAGCTATTCTTTTATTTCACTCTCACCTTGAGCACCTGATGCGAGTTTCAAAAGAAAGGACAAAAAACCATCCTAATCGCATAAGCGAGAGCGATGGGTCTCATGAGATTTCTACAATGTTCTCTTATGAATGAAGCTACAGGGAGGTTTGGGCAAGATGCTTGGGAACCTTCCACCTGCAGAGGCTTATCCAGGTGTGGGAGATGGACATCATGAAATGGTGGATGGACTCCAGGCGTTCATTGCCCAAGGTGATTCGCCGGGCATTCGATGCGCTGCTTCTCCTGGTAGGGTGGCTGCTGTGGAAAGAGCAGAATGCGTGGACGTTCGATGGGCCGGCGAAGACGGCAGCGGAGCTGGACGGCTGCGGGCTTTCGTCGTCTTAGTGCCCTCGGCGCAAGGAGAGTCGGTGCCTAGGGGAGCTCTTCCAGCTTGTTGTATTGTTTTGTAACTGCCATGGTTTGAGGGGCGTGTCTCGGGTGTGCGGTAATTCTCGGCTTACCGACTAAGAACTTTAGAAACTTCTCTCTTCTACTTAATGAAATACGTGCAGCGCACGTTCTTCGAAAAAAACAAATCAATTCTAGGCTAGCTCCTCAACGCAAGCGACCAACGTCTTCTTTGACAAGAAGCCAATCCGATGAGCTATGCTTGGGGTTAAGGTTTGGGTGTTAATTAGTGTTTCTCGAGTTGGGGAGGGGATTTGTAGCTATCGGAATTGAGATATTTAGAGGTACTCCCTCCGTCCCTAAAAAATGTCACCGCGCTTCCCGAGAAACAAATGCCAGCAATTTTAATAAATAATAAATATCATCGATTAGTATCATCGGAAAGATCTTTAGATCTAGTCTTTTAACAAAATTATTTGGATATATAAATGTTGCATGTATTTTCTATAAATCAAGTCAAACTTGTGGCACGTATCCCACGGCGACATTGTTTAGGGATGGAGGGAGTAGCTGCCAAATGGTGGTGACGGTGATGTGTAGGCGTAATGGTACGTCGTGGTGGTTCTACCCGTCAGGGTAGTCGGGAAGGCAGGTCATAGAGGTTTACCGGTGGGTAACCTTTTGTTCGATGGCTTGCAATGGTGGTGAACAGGAAGCATGATAGCCTGGATAGCGGTGACTGTTGACGGTGGATAGCGTCAACATTTTATAAATCAAATGGCATGGAACATACATCAAAATCTAGAAGATTAGGGTTTTATCTAACAATTTCTACGAGTTTTGGTGATTTATCAATTTTTAGGGACTAATCTAGAAAACACCAAAAAAGGGGCATAACTATAAATCTACACCACGGAATTATCCGCAACTCAAGAATACGTCAAACTACTCTAGAAGGATCCAGAAGACACCGGAGCGAAGGAGAGGAGGAGCCACTTCCAGGTGGGGCCGGCCGGCCCCACCAACTATGCCGGGCGGCACCCCCCTGTGGGCCCTACCTGCCATTTTCTGGAATGTTCATCAACTGTCTTTGAGGATCAATCTCAGCCCTACGTGAAGTCGGTTTGATCAAACGGTTGTCGTGCATCCCACCGGGCTATATAAGCGGAGCCAGACCTCCCCTTGGAAACCCTAATTCATTCGTCCAGTTCATTCAATTCATCTCGAGTCATTTGATGATTAAGTCATCTAGAGCTTCAAGTTCTAGTTCCTCATAGCCTTCTAGTTCATAGTTTAGCCTAGTTAGATCTAGAGTAGAGGAAGTCAAGTCCTTCATCGATCTTGGATTCCCGACGTTGTCAAGAAGAGAAGAGTCTGGTATAGTTTTTAAGCTTTTCTTTCTTATTGTAATATCTGCGTTCGTACGATCATTACTAGCAACATTATTCTTCATTATTATGTTCTTGATTGCATTGTTCATTGTCTACTTTAATATGTCTAGTATAGTTAGTTTGCTATTATATTCATACACTGGTTTGTATAGCGTTCATCAATTCGATCCGTTGGTGAGTGGTAGGTTGTGTGTAGGCATGGTGCCTGTTGGTATAAATTAACTGCACTCCATTAAATAAGATCTAAGTAAGATTATCCGCAAGCGCACAGATGTCATATCGGTGTCATATTTCACCCGGAGGTTTTAAATATCGTATCCACAGGGAACAGTTGTGATGATGACAAAGTCTATAAACTTAACCCAACAATTATGCTAGATAATATCAAGAAAGAGGAAATAGCTAATGACTTCTAGTTCCGACAACCGGTAAGCTTTGAATAATACCGTTCTAACTGGGCAAGTAACCTGAATAAGAGTAGAAATCAGAGTTCTCTCCTACCAAGAACCTTTGAGCCTATCGATCCTATCAACGGGAAGTGGACTACAGAGGATTCAACGAAACTATAAAGTCACCTTCGCGAGCTACCACTATCCGGCCAATCAGGGGACATTCATAAGTAAAGCTAGCATAGGCACCACGCCTACACTACGAAATACAACTTCAATCTATAGGGTCCTATAGATCAAAGTACTCAATATGAGTTGCAAACTTAAGAACAAATAAAAACAACTGCTTACTTGAATCAGAATGTTAAATATAAAAGTACCTCAGAATGCAGCTCCAAGCGAGGAAATTGAATCCAGAAGAATACAGCCACGAAGAAGCACTGACAGGCTGAAACTCCTCTAGAATCTCTACTCCTCTACTCTATCTCTCTACCCTCTAAACAAGACCAGATCTAGATGAACTAGTCTCTCCTAATCGCTACATCTAGATGAACTAGAACTAGATCAAATAGAGGGACCCTAACCCCAATTTATGTAGAGAATATGAAGCACCGGGGTGTAGAATGCCTCTAGGAGGGGCCTTGGGGCGTCATTATATAGGCCAAGGCGGAGTAGAGGGCAAGAAACCGCCATATCATCGATCTGCGTCTTTATGTTATGTGCACCGTCAGATCAAACCGACCTTAGATCGACGTAGAGATGCTTTACTTAGGTGCCAAGGAAGCGTGGGAGGAAGACTCCGGAAGGCGACGGCCGGACAAAGGGGGGCGCCGACCGGGCGCCGAGGGTGGGGCCGGGCTGGCCCCACCTAGAGGCCCCTCGCGGTCCCTGGGCCGCTTCGGTGTCTTCTAGATGTTTCCCGAGCGATGACGATGTTTGCCGATGCGGATAAGTTTTTGTGATAATTATGCACTCTAATCCCTCTTTTATGCTTTTCTGGAATAATCCTTGGAAAATACAGAATATGCAAAACTCGTAAAATTGTCAGTTAAAACCCTAGACTAGTGTATATTCATGTACCTTTTTATGTCTAAAGTTCTAATAAAAGTTGACGTTATCCACTGTCAGCAACTCCCCCAAGCTTACCTTCTGCCAGTCCCTTGACAAACAACCTAAGCCTAATTATTAATATATATTCGAATCAGGAGTTACTGCAATGCTTTTATTCCTTTTATGTACACTTGCTTTCAAACAAAAATTTTCCTCTGGTTTAGACAACAACTGCTCTAACCTTCAAACTTACCTGTTTTACCTTTACTATAGTGCTTTACAACTCTTGCATAAGTCTTGAGTAATTGAAAGACAGAACAATCAAGTCAAGCACCATGTCTCAAATTCTTCACAGTACCAATTTTCTGGAGTTTTGTAAGTTTTCGAAATAAAACTCAGATCTTAATTGTATGACACCCTCAAGTCTCTTAATATATGTAGTATTTATGGATCTCACTGAGGCATTAATGATGTCATGCCTTCCTACAACTAAGGATCATAGTGGAGCTTATAGGAGTGGCAATAACAAGGATGAACATACTTGCGATTCATATGTTGTAAAGTCAAACAATGGATCCACAGAGAATCGAGGCATACAATCAAATCAAGATGTGCATATGTACGGAATATGGTGGATAGGTGTATATATGGTGGCTAATCCTAATTCTACTTTTAGTCTTTGAAAATAACTCTCTCCTTTAAAACTTAGAACTTTTCGCGGAAAAACAGGGGTTATCTTTATTCTCTCTTTCTCTCTCTTTTTTTATTAATCTGATAGGCGGGCATCTATGTACCTATTGTTTTAATTGCTGGGACACTTGTCCATCTTTTACTTCCCTTTTTCTTTTCTTTCTTTTTTTTACTTTTACATAGCCACATGCATCCTTTGAATATAAATAATTAGAGAGATAATGATAGAAACTTAGAGCAATTAAATGGGGGCTGTCCTATAAGGTATATTTTTGGATGTTTACTCCTAGTAGGAGAAAACATTTTTAAGGTGCATCTAGATGAAAGTGAAAATGACTGCGCTTACATCCCGGAATAGGAGTAATGCATATGTGGGTGAAGTGCGTAAGTGATCTTGATTTTAAAAGCATGACAAGGCTCTCATAAGGTATACACTAAAGGTTGACTAAACTCAATGTAAAGCAAGCAGCATGAATGCGTTTTTTCTAACTTTAAATATATCATATATGGCTTTGGTAGGAATTTAAACTTTGTCATACAAGAGCTCATCATATAAGATTTTGGGTTTTCAAAATGAATCTCTAGAACTTAATAATGCTAGGAATAAGATAAATAACAGCTTAGACCTTCATATATCATATCAATCAATTATCTAGAGTTAGCTCAAGCATATGCCTCCACAAGTTTCAGGTTCAGAGTAAATTCTTATATCAAAGTAGTCATGTCTAAACCTCAGGAGAATTTATGGTTAAAAACTAGGCACTTGAAAGGAATTAAGGTAGAGCAACTATTTATCATCTCCAAGACAAAGTTTTAATGTTCTCTAGTTTTTTATTTGACTCTTACTAACTAGACACACTCTATGATCACACCTTAATATATAGATAAGTATTTTATTTTTTATTTTAATTTGTTATTCATCCTTTTATTTTTATTGGACTCACAAGACTCTTAAAGACATGGACCTTCATGTGCCCATATATTTTTGATATTTTGTGACTATATATAAAATAGACTCGATAATCGCCTAGGTATAGTTACCTGATAACTAGGGGATGCTGCTCCCCCGAGCTAGATGTTTGCAATACTTGGTGTTGATAATTTCTAGAGCGAGCTTGTCAGCGACAGTCCTAGTGGGCTCTACTGATAGACTCACTTCTTAGTCCTAATGTTATCCTGCATAATTGTACTCCAACAAGAAAACCAAAACTCAAGGCTCGAATTTAATAATAGGTTAGCGATCAGCCAATAAATAATTGATTATCTTTATGAGTTGATTTAAATTGACAAGTTTTAGCAGGATTCTCTTTTTTAGGATTTTCTAGTTTATGTAGAAATTAAATATGAGTGCATGATATATAGTTGTATTTATTTTATGCCACCACAGAGAATTCTTATGGGGCTTTAGACTTTTCATAATACAAGAAAGTAAATACAGGAGCTATTATTATTATTAATTTTTTATGTCACCACAGTAAATATTCCTATAGGGTTACCACAAGTTTATTCATGCGGGGCGTTTAATATTTTATGATGCAGTAAATGAAGCAATAAAGATTTTTATTTCCTTTTTTAATATTTATAAAGATGAATATATTAAAGTGCAATTATCGATGTAGATAGGAATATTAATTAATTAGATAACTACCATATTACCTTATGGTAGGGGTACAAAATTTAAAGTTTACCGACGGAACTTTTTCTTCCACTCTTATGTATCTCTCTATCTTAAAGATCGAGGTCTTGATCGTTGTATACCTCTAGTGATGGTGATGTCACTTTTGTTCTTTAGGTTGGCCAGCAGGTTGAGGTAGAGCTTTAATAGTAGCTGGTAGCTTCTTGCTCAGTGTGCATTTTCATAGAACTTTTACTTATAGAATTAGTAAACTCTACTCGACGTGTTGTCCTATTTACAAAACCAAGGTAGAGATCAAGTGCATAGGCTTTCTTTGGTGGAAAAACACCAACGTAACCAAATCTATCCCTTTATTTAGTTTTTCTATCCTTAGGCACATTTGAACAAGACAAAGTTGGTGTTACATGATTTATGACACGAGTGGTAAGATCAAAAAAATTAAGCATTGAATGTTGCATTTAAGTTCATATGGCGAAAAAGAATAGAATTGCTTAACCAATAGAAGGATTGTCTATCTCTATATAAATTTTCACATGAGTATGACTATCACTTTCCAAAGATAGAATACAATGTTTTAGCTTGTTTGGTTAAGACTGAGATTATGAGGACGGTGCCATGAACAATTTTAAAAGACAAATTATGTTGAGTTAATCAGGTTAATCAATTTAAGTTGTAACTCAAACATGTTTTGTGTCCGCATTTATGTGTGCACCAAGATCAAGAGAAGAGTAATGACCATTTACCTTAAAATATTACCTTCATTATTAGAGCGTAATGGCACTAAGTGATGAAGGGTAGATGACTGGTGGTCCTTTCTCTCTCTTGCATCTTGAGTTGTTTATAAACAACTTGTCTTCTCTACTGCAATCATTATTTTGCCATCTTCTACTTCCTTGATCTTTTGACTCTTTTCGCTCTAATCATTATTATGCACGTAATGCATTAGTGGACAACACATATTCGAAGGAGTATACAACTTTTAAACACAGGTTGCTTGTTGTTGACACTTATTAATGTATAATCTTTATTATCAATTATCCCTGCGTCATATATGAATATTTACTAGAATAGGGTTATTACTAATAAATTCCACGAGTTTTGGTGAATTGTATATTTTTCAGAGAATTATCCAGAAAAGCTTAAAAGAGGGATTAGAGTGCATAATCAATACGAAACTTAACCGCGACGTAAACGATCACCATTTGGACGTGGAAAGGATCCGGAAGACACCAAGTAACGGGGACCGGCAGAGGAGCCAGGTGGGGCCGGCCGGCCCGACCACAGGCCGGCGGCCCCCGCTAGGGTTTGCCCCCTCTTCTAGAAGCTTCCTCCACCGCCTCTGAGGAGTCATCTTAGCCCCTTGTTAAGTCGGTTTGATCCAACGGCGCGCATTCATCCCACCGGGCTATAAATAAAGGGTCAGACCCCTCTGAAGAAGGGCCAGATCAAGAGCTGAAGAGCCTGAGCATTAGATAGATATCCAGTAGATCTAGGCTAGCAATCAAGATAGAGATTAGAGAGATAGAGTAGAGGAGTAGAGATTCGGAGGAGTCCCGGCCTGTCGGAGCTTCTTCGTAGCTGTATTCGTCTGGATTCAGCTCCATCGCCCGAAGCTGCGTTCTGAGGTACTTTTGTATTCAACATTCTGATTTAAGTAAGTAATTGTTCTTATTTGTTCTTAAGTTTGCAACTCATATTGAGTACTTTGATCTTGGTAGCTCCTAGGTTGAAGTAGTAATTCGTAGTGTAGACGTGGTGTCTGGGCTATGATTGCTTGTGGATGTCCCCTGATTAGCCGGATAGTGGTAGCCCGCGAAGGTGACTTTATTGCTTCGTTGAATCCTCTGTAGTCCACTTCCCGTTGATAGGATTGATAGGCTTAAAGGTTCTTGGTAGGAGAGAACTCTGATTTATGCTCTTATTCAGGTTACTTGCCCAGTTAGAACGGTATTATACAAAGCTTACCGGTTGTCGGAACTAGAAGTCATTAGCTATTTCCTCATTTTTAATATTTTCTAGATTGTTTGTGCCCCTTTTAGATTAAAAACTATAGACTTAGTCATTATCACTACTGTTCCTTTGGGTTCGATATTAAAACCGGGTTGATCTTGGTGAAGTGCTGATCAGTATATATCCGTGCGCTTGCGGATAATCTGATAATAATTATAATATAGGATGCGAGTTAATTTATACCAACAAGCATTTCCGGCGCCGTTGCCGGGAATGGATTGCTGATTTTGACTTTAGTTTATCTTAATCTATTATTATACTTTTATCTTAAAACTAAATAAATAAAAATATTATATATGGAACACGATCTCAACTTTTATATCAATACGGAGCACCATCGGGATCGTACCTCCGACCAAAAGATTCATCTAAGCCTATTACATCATCTGGCTATGAGCTACGCCCGAGATTAATTAAATTAGTTCAAGAACATAATTTTTACGGTAATTCTAGCGAAATCTCCTATTCCTATTTAATTGATTTTGAGCAAACATATTTTATGTCTAAGTATTAAGGGCATGGCCGATGATACTTTGAGATGGAAACTCTTTCCGTTTTCATTAACGGACGAGCTAAGAAATAGTATAATCGCCATGTTGGGAGTAGTCAAGGAGATTGGGAAGTGTTACAAAAACTTTTGTCTTAAATTTTTCCCTATAGAAAAAGTCGCTAAACTTCGTTTTGAAATTATAGGATTTAAACAATTAGATAATGAATCGCTAGGCAAGGCTTGGGATCGTTTTGATGGCTTTATGAATTCGGACCTAATCTTGCTTTACGGAACCTATGCTTTTACAATATTTGTTTTTAGGCCTTAATGACAAAAATAAGGAATACCTTAATTTGGCCGCGGGTGGAGCATTTATGCATATTACTGCTGATCATGCTAAAACTATTCTTACTAATATCTTAAATGACTTTCCGAAGAAAAAAGAAGAGTTGTTAGAAGAAGAATCTCTATTAGCTGAAAATAAACTTTTGTCTAATTCATCTCAACCTGTAGTTGACTTAGCACCTGGACTAGCTAATGAGAAGGAGATAACTCTAATTTCTGAATGGATGCTTGAAATTGAGGATGAACTTTTTGATGATTATGGAAATACTATATTTTATCGTAAGTTTATTAAACCTCAACAATCTAGAAATTTTAATTCAAATCTTTCACATCCCGATGATTTAAAATTTCTTAGAGAAGTAACAAAAGAATTGATTTTTATTTTGGGTGATGAGTGGTTGATAGAATGAGCTGTCTCATGACGTAATTCGCCTTAATTCTCCCATTGTCACTATAAAATTGTAAGTAGATACATATCATTTTGATGCTTTTTATATGACCCAGTTGTAGAAGTCAACATTATGTCTTATACATTTGCTAAAGAATTCTTAAAAGATATACTATTAATTTCTATAAATAAATTATTAAAAAACCATTGAGAACACATTATTCCTAGTTTAAGAGTTTTATGTCCACTTCCTATTGTTATTAATGAATTTCGAATTTTGCTAAATTTTTATATTTTTGATGTTCGGGATTTCGATGTAATGATTGGATTACCAATAATAAAACTTATTTAAGAAGGCTACAATAGTAAATTAAACATTAAATTTGAGAAAGGATTTAGTTTCTCGATACCTATAACTCATTCAGTAAAAATTAAAGCAAAACCCCTTTCTGAAGTAGATCCAATAGAAGAGGTTAAGGCTATTGAATTTGATAAATTTAGTGAACCTGATTTAGAAGATGATACTCAGTTTTTCATTAATGAAGAGGAGGAGGACCCTATTGATCCTGAACCTCTTGATGAACTAATAGAGCCACCTAAACCTCCTATTGAGCTTAAACCACTACCTTCTGGTCTTAAGTATATTTTTCTGAATAATGATCAAAATTATCCTGTTATTATAAGTAATAAACTCTCTGATGAAGAATCCTCTAGATTAATACTTGTCTTTGAAAAACATCGTGCTGCTTTTGGTTATTCACTCCAAGACCTTAAAAGGATCAGCCCTGTCCTGTGCACCCATCGTATACCAACTAATCTAGAAATTACACCTTCAAGAGAGCCTCAACGTAGACTCCATAATGCGATGAGAGAAGTTATTAAAAAAGAGGTCTTAAAACTTCTGCATGCAGGAATTATATATCCTGCACCGTATAGTGAGTGGGTAAGCCCTGTTCAAGTTGTACCCAAAAAAGGGAGGAATGACAGTTGTTCAAAATAACAAGAAGCAATTAATACCTCAAAGAAGCATTCTTGGATGGCGAATATGCATAGATTACAAAAAACTTAATAAAGCAACAAAGAAAGACCATTTTCCGCTACCTTTCATTGATGAGATGTTAGAGCGTTTAAGCCAATCATTCTTTCTTTTGTTTCATTGATGGTTATTCAGGATATCACCAAATTCCTATCCACCCTGATGATCAAAGCAAAACCACGTTTACATGTCCTCATGGAACTTATGCTTATCGTAGAATGTCGTTTGGATTATGTAATGCACCCGCTTCTTTTTAAAGATGTATGGTGTCTATATTTTCTAATATGATAGAAGAAATCATGGAAGTTTTTATGGATGATTTTTCAGTTTATGGAAAAACTTTTGAAGATTGTCTAGAAAATCTAGATAATGTTTTGCAAAGATGTGAAGAAAAGCACTTAGTCCTCAATTGAGAAAAATATCATTTTATGGTTAGAGAAGGAATAGTGTTAGGACATCTAGTATCGAGAAAGAGGTATAGAGGTAGATAGAGCTAAAATTGAAGTAATTGAACAACTACCTCCACTGTTAATATAAAAAGAAATCCGAAGCTTTCTTGGTCATTGTGGTTTTTATCGAAGATTTATAAGGAATTTTTCACATATTGCTAGGCCAATGACTAGATTGTTAGCTAAGGATGTACCTTTTAAATTCGATGATGAATGTTTAGAATCTTTTTATATTCTTAAGAAAGCACTTATATCAGCACCAATCATTCAACCTCCTGATTGGTCCTTACCTTTTAAAATTATGTGTGATGCTAGTGATTATGTTGTAGGAGCAGTTTTAGGACAAACAAAAGGTAAAACGCATCATGCAATTGCTTATGCTAGCAAAACTATGACGAAGCACAATTAAACTATGCAACAACTGAAAAAAAGAACTCTTAGCTGTCATTTTTGCTATTGATAAATTTAGGTCCTACCTAGTTGGAGCTAAAATAATTGTTTACACTTGACCATGCTGCTCTTAATATTTGCTCACTAAGAAAGATGCTAAACCTCGCTTGATAAGATGGATCTAATTGCTTCAAGAATTTGATTTAGAAATAAAAGATAGAAAAGGAATAGAAAACCCTGTTGCCGATCATTTGTCTAGGATGCATTTTAAAGAACCTCTGAAACTACCTATCGATGACTCATTAAGAGATGACATGTTGTTTAAGGTGACCAAGTCAGACCCTTGGTACGCGAATATTGTCAACTTTATGGTTGCAGGTTACGTACCACCATGAGAAAATAAAAGAAGCTTATTTATAAAAGTCGTCTCCACATATGGGATCCACCATACCTCTTTAGGGTTTGTTTAGATGGGCTACTCGGAAGATGTGTACCAGTGGAAGAAGGTATGCAGATCATTTAGAAATGCCATTCATCACTATATGGAGGTCATTATGGGGCATTCCGGGCAAAAATCTGGTAGAGTGGTTTCTTTTGGCCAAACATGTATGAAGACACTAAAGGTTTCATCCGAAGATGTGGGTCGTGTTAGAGGTACGGGAATATTAATGCTAGAGATGCTATGCCGCTCACCAATAATCTTCAGATAGAGCTCTTTGATGTCTGGGGAATTGATTACATGGGACCATTTGTAAAGTCAAGGAATTATGAATACATTTTGGTGGCAGTTGATTATGTATCCAAGTGGGTAGAAACTATGCCATGCAAGAATGCCGATTCAAAACACTCAAAGAAGATGTTTGAAGAGGTTATATTTCTAAGGTTTGGGACACCAAGGATGGTTATAAGTAACGGAGGAACACATTTTACTGATAAGAAGTTTCACTTATACTTACAAGCTCATGGAATACGACACAATGCCACTACTCTGTATCATCCTCAGACAAGTGGCCAAGCAGAAACATCAAATAAACAAATCAAAAATATTCTTTAGAAGACATTAAATGAAATAGGAACTGTATGGAAGGATCGATTACCTGACGCACTTTGGGCATACCGCATGACTTACAAGACATCTTTAGGCATGTCACCATATCAATTGGTATATGGTAAAACCTACCATTTACCCGTAGAATTAGAACATAAAGCTCACTGGGCTATCAAGAGATGGAACATGGATTTAGAAGCCGCTGGAGAGAAAAGAAAAATGCAATTATCAGAATTAGAAGAATGGAGAGAAAAAGCCCATCATAACTCGAAGATCTATAAAGAACGGTTAAAAAGATGGCATGATAAGAGGATCAAGAAGGAGTTTGCACCAGGAGATAAGATATTACTTTTTAATTCTAGGTTTAAGTTATTCGGGCTTAGAAAATTGCGAAACAAATGGGAAGGACCATTTACTGTTGTGAATTCATCACCACATGGAGAGGTAACTTTATCATACGAATGTACGTTATTCAAGGTAAATGGACACCGACTTAAACTTTTCTAGAACCATTTGATTCAGGAGTAGTTGACGGATTAGATTTTATCCAATTACCAACTTATTAAGCTCTGTTATTTTTCGGTACGAAAAACTATTGCGCAACGCAACTAATAGGAAGTAGTTAGAGTCCGAAGGCACCACGAGCAAGGCCACCCCGAGAGGCCCCCTGGTGGGGCCGGTCGGCGCCCTTGTGGGGCCAGGCGGCGCCCCCTGCCCCCTCTCATCCCGACTCTCGTTCCATTGTCCTTCTACACTCTTCCTACATATATTCACGTATAATCCCATCGCGTGTGGATATTTTTTCGTACGAACCCCTTAAAACCTAGATTTGTCCTCATCTTGTCTCTTGAAAACCCATATAAATACGCACCTAGACCTCCCTCAATTGTATCCCATAAACAGCCACCTCTCTCCTCCAGCGAAACTCTCCAATTTAGATCTAGCAGCAATGGCGGACAAGGCGATCGTCTCCTACGGTGCGGACTTCAACAACATCCCAAGCGATGACTCGAAGGCCCTCGTCCTCGCGCAGCCGAAGCCTCTCGCCGTCGTACCATCGAAGCAAGTTGCTATGGTACCTCAGCGACACGAGCAAGCCTACTACGTACAAGACCAGCCTGCTCTGCCATCGCCACCTGCAAGACTACTGCTAGAAGACGGTACCAAGGGGAAGCAGATTGCTATTTCCCAGGGCACTCTGTTTCTTCCACCCAGGGACAACGAACAACTCTTGTCGGTCAAGACCGACAAGAACGGGACGCTGGTATGTGCAAAGTACACCACTGCTCATCCCACCGTCAGAGGAGTTCGTGCAAGCCCAAGCCAGGTTTGCTACACCGAGTTCATACCACCTCCGCCCAAGAGAAATAGAGCTACACCAGTACTAGCACTAGAAAAGGCTCCTAAGCAGCCTCAACTCTCTTTGTGCATTCTCAGTGAAAGGATTGAATCAAGGGATTCCTTAGTGCCAAATAAAAATGTTAAAAAAGCATGGGGTCTGGTAAACCAAGGTCAGGACCAAATATGACAAGTTCATTAAAACGATCCCATGATTTATTAAGAGATTCGTGTTCTAGTTGCCTAAAAGTTAGAACCTCTTTTCGAAGGCTAGCTACTTTGGAGATGGGAAAGAAGTGTAAACAGAATTCAGAGTATAACATTTTCCAATCCCCTTGCATACTTCCTATGGCTCGATTATACCAATCTTTAGCTCTCCCTATCAAAGAGAATGGGAAAAGCTTCCATCTTATGGTCTTATTGGATATGCCAACGATTCGCAAGCATGCACAGGTCTGCTCGAACTCTTGTAGGTGTAAGTATGGATTTTCATTGCCTTCTCCCGAGAAGTGTTTATCTCGAATCACTTTGATTAGACATGGGCGTAGCTCATAGCCAGGTGTTATGATAGGCTCTCTAGATTTTGGTGGCCCAAAGCTTTTGCGCATGCCATATAAGCAGATAGGAGTGGAATTAAAAGCATCAATAAGGATGAACCCAAAAATAATGAAGAGAATGGGATAAAATAGGAAAAGATAAAAGTATAATACAAGGTAAAGCTAGATTCGCAATTAACTCAGCAACCGTTTCCCCAGCAACGGCGCCAGAAATGCTTGTTGGTATAAATTAAATGCACATAAGAAAATATGACTATCCGCAAGCGCACAGACATAATACCGATGTAGCACTTCACCCGGAGGTTTTAAATATCGTATCCACAAGGAAACGTGTGAGTATAACTACGATCTAACCTAACAAGTAGATATCAATCCTAGATAGAGATAAGAGGAGATCACTAAAACTACGTTTACTTCGAATCTCGGTAAAAAGGTGTTTTCTAATGTTCTATCACGGCCAGATAACTTGAATAGGGGTAGAAAATTAGAGTTCTCCCCTACCAGCATCTACATGCGGCTGCCAAACCTTCTAACGGGTGATGGATTACAGAGGATTCAACGAAGCTATAAAGTCACCTTCGCGAGCTACCATCTACCGGAAAGACAGGGGACATTCACAAGTAATCTAGATCTAAGCACCACGCTTACACCTATATTACTATTTCAATCTACAGCGTCCTATAGACTAAAGTACTCAAAAGAATTGTAAACTAGAAGAACAATATGAATACAAAGTTACTTATATAAGAAGACGATGATTGAACAACCTCAGAACCAAGTCCCGTGGCGAGGGGGCTTGATCCCAGAGAATACAGCCGAAGAGAAGCACCGACAGGCCAGAACTCCTCCAGAACTCTACTCTCAACTTCTCTCTCTAATTCTAGAACTAGATAGCTACTCTAAGAGGTAGATCCATTCAAGGGACCCCTCTCACATTGATCCAACTGGAGATAATGAATTAGGGTTTCAGGGATGCCTCCGTCAGGGGGCCAGGGGTCCCTTTATATAGCCCGGTGGGATGCATACGAACCGTTTGATTAAACCGACTTCACGTACGGTGGATATAAACCCTCAAAGGCGGTGGAGGAAGCTTCCAGAAGCTGAGCCGAGGAGGTTTTGGGGGGAGGCCGCCCGACCCTAGGCCCCAGGCCGGCCGGCCCTCTATTTTGGCCTCTTGGGCCCATCTTTGTCATAGTGTCTCCTTGGTCCATTTAGAGTCCAATGGCGCATATTTAAGCGTGAGACAATTTCGCTAATTTGTTTGATAATTACGTTCTTCACCGTGGTTTTCTGGAACACTGCCTGGAAAATATGAAATCGCCAAAACTCGTGGAATTGTTAGTTAAAACCCCCTATTTTCTATGTGTATTGATCATATCTCATGTTTATTACACTATAAAAAGTTGGCGCTATCCACCGTCAACACGATCCTATCAACGAGAAGTGGACTACAGAGGATTCAACGAAGCTATAAAGTCACCTTCGCGAGCTACCACTATCCGGCCAATCAGGAGATATTCACAAGTAAACCTAGCCTAGGCACCATGCCTACACTACGAAATACAACTTCAATCTATAGGGTCCTATAGATCAAAGTACTCAATATGAGTTGTAAACTTAAGAACAAATAAGAACAACTGCTTACTTGAATCAGAATGTTGAATACAAAAGTACCTCAGAACGCAGCTCCGGGCGAGGGAACTGAATCCAGAAGAATATAGCCACGAAGAAGCACCGACAGGCTGGAACTCCTCCAGAATCTCTACTCCTTTACTCTATCTCTCTACCCTCTAA
The DNA here is from genome assembly GCA_015844335.1 of Chrysopogon serrulatus. Classification (NCBI taxonomy): domain Eukaryota; kingdom Viridiplantae; phylum Streptophyta; class Magnoliopsida; order Poales; family Poaceae; genus Chrysopogon; species Chrysopogon serrulatus. Next base: position 206,657 of record JADLZL010003454.1, read on the forward strand.
ATAAGACCAGATCTAGATGAACTAGTCTCTTCTAATCGCTACATCTAGATGAACTAGAACTAGATGAACTAGAACTAGATCAACTAGAGGGAACCTAACCCTAATTTATGTAGAGAATATGAAGCACCGGGGTGTAGAATGCCTCTAGGAGGGGCCTTGGGGCGTCATTATATAGGCCGAGGTGGAGTAAAGGGCAAGGAATCGCCATGTCATCGATCCGCGTCTTCATGTTATGTGCACCGTCGGATCAAACCGACCTTAGATCGATGTAGAGATGCTTTGCTTGGGTGCTAAGGAAGCGTGGGAGGAAGACTCCAGAAGGCGGCGGCCAGATGCCACAGGGGGCCGGCCGGCGCCGGTGGGGTGGGGCCGGCCCCACCTAGACTCCCCAATGGGTCCCGGCCTTGGGGTGTCTTCTAGATGTTTCACGAGCCCGATGACGATATTTTTCGACGCGGATAAGTTTCGTGATAATTATGCACTCTAATCCCTCTTTTATGCTTTTCTAGGATAATCCCTAAAAAAATATAGAATATGCAAAATCGTGGAAATTGTCGGTTAAAACCCTATACTAATGTGTATTCATGTATCTTTTCATGTCTAAAGTTCTAATAAATATTGACGTTATCCACCGTCAACACATACCAAGATTATTCTTACCTCTATCAAGAGAGTTATATCCCTAATAACATTAGGACTATAGCCTTAGTGGCTAGTGTCTTAGAGATGCTCTACGGCGTACTTTCCGCATTCCTTAACACTAGTACTCAGACTATATTCCCAACTACAGTAAAGAGGGAACGGTGATCCGGTAAACCTTTGCAGTTTTGGATGTTACTACGCAAACGCACGGAATTACCGTTGTAACATTTCAACCCGGAGAAATCCTAGGTGTCGTATTTATATTTTCCCAAAGAAAGGCTAGTGCAGATTTTAGTATGAAATTATAATCATGAATACTATACGTTGTATGAAAGGTAGAACAATGTTCATAATATGGGTAAATAATACGGTTTTCATGATAGTGGACACACACATAGATAGATGTCTCTTAAGTGGGGAAAGATGAATGAAGCATAAAGAATGAAAGAATAAAGAATAAAAGAATATCCAACAGAAGCAATGGTCCTAATACAGCTAATGTCTAGATAGTGGTTAGTCACACAAATATATGAGACAGAGATAGAGTTGTGTTTGCGATGGATCGGAAGACCACCGGCCGCTGGTCTGCCAGCGAGATAGGTGGTAATTTAGACTCCTACACCATAGCCGAACGTGGGGGATTACGAGGGACGGATAGGGCTGTCACCACCTGCTGCCTACCCCCTCATCCGTGGATTATGAAGTGCAATCACCGGCTATCCTATACCCGAGCACCATGCTCGCATATAAAATAGCTACCCAAGCCCCCCGAGTCTCTCACCCTACGGCTGAACGAGTAAAGAACTTGGATGTTGTGCGATGAACTACCATCCCTCCCACAACTCTATTCTTAATCATCTAAGTGTATAAATGGTTAAGAACAGAGCTCTATATCCTAAGAACATGATATGAACACTATGAACTAGCAAGCATATCATGAACAAGGCATATGAACTAGAAGTTCTAGGTTCTATGATCCTATCATACAAACTATTACCTAGTCTACACAATAAGATCATAGTGTAAGAACTATACTCTAATTCTAGAACATTGTTATATTGATAAAAAGAGAAGAAGAGCATAATGGAAAGAATAGTATTCATACCAAAAGTAGCTAAGATGTCTCCTCCTCTTACAAGTTGAGCCTTGCTCATCTACTACTACTAAGGATAAACAGAAAAGTGGAGTGGTACACTTGAGAGTGCAAGTGAGAGGTGTAGTGTGTTGTGTGTGAAATGAGGAGCTCCACCCCTTGCTTTATACTAGGTGTAGGTCGGTTTGGAGGCCGAGGGAGTAAATGCCTTGCTGCACCGCCTTTGCAACCGACCAAGTGAACAACCAGAGAAACATGGGCCAGGCTGGGCTTCCTGGGGGTACGGCCGCACCCTGGTGCGCCCGCACAAGGGGTGGATCCCCTCGGGCCTAGCTTTGGTCCATGGCCTCTCTGTTATTCCTGGGCTCCTCTTTCGTAGGTTTTTGGCCCAGTTGTGTCTTTTTGATTTGGGCTTTGTTTATTTTGTTGAAATACGCCTTGCCGGAAGGCGCATTCTCGTGACCTTTTCTCTCTTTTTTTGTATGTTTCGTAAATCAATAATTCTCTAATACAAGTGGAAATAGGTCAATAGTAAAGGTATATGTGAATATATCTATGATATTTTTTACCTTTTTGGATAATAGTTGGTGGTTAAAGTCTGTTGGTAATTACCGCCAACAGCTCCTCTATTGAATTCTTGAAGCAGCAAAATCCATCTTATCAAGCGAGGTTTAGCATCTTTCTTAGTGAACAAATATTTAAGAGCAGCATGATCAGTGTAAAAAATTACTTTAGCTCCAACTAAGTAAGATCTAAATTTATCAATAGCAAAGATAATAGCTAAGAGTTCTTTTCAGTTGTTGCATAGTTTAATTGAGCTTCTGTCATAGTTTTGCTAGCACAAGCAATTGCATGATGTATTTTATCTTTTATTTGTGCTAAAACTGCTCCTACAATATAATCACTAGCATCACACATAATTTTTAAAGGCACAGACCAATCGGGGAGGTTGAATGATTGGTGCTGATGTAAGTGCTTTCTTAAGAATATTAAAAGATTCTAAACATGTATCATCAAATTCAAAAGGCATATCCTTAGCTAAAAAGTCTAGTCGGTGGTCTAGTAATATATGAAAAATCTCTTATAAATCTACGATAAAAACTAGAATGACCAAGAAAACTTTAGATTCCTTTTATATTAATAGGTGGAGGTAGCTATTCAATTACTTCAATTTTAGCCTTGTATGCGCCTCTATACCTCTTTCTGACACTGTGTCCTAGCACTATTCCTTCTCTAACCATAAAATGACATTTTTCCCAATTAAGGACTAAATGCTTTTCTTCACATCTTTGCAAAACCTTATCTAGATTTTCTAGACAATCATCAAAAGTTTTTCCATAAATTGAAAAATCATCTATAAAAACTTCCATAATTTCTTCTACCATATCAGAGAATATAGACATCATACATCTTTGAAAAAAAGCGGGTGCATTACATAATTCAAACGACATTCTACGATAAGCATAAGTTCCATAAGGACACGTAAAAGTGGTTTTGCTTTGATCATCAGGGTGGATAGGAATTTGGTGATAACCTTAATAACCATTAAGAAAATAAAAGAAAGAATGATTGGCCATCCAAAGGATTGTTCTCTCGGGGTATTAATTCATTTTTATTATTTTGAATGACTGTCATTCCACCCTTTTTTTTGGTACAACTTGAACAGGGCTTACCCACTCACTATGCGACACAGGATATATAATTCCTGCATGCAAAAGTTTTAAGACCTCTTTCTTAACAACTTCCCTTATCGCATTATGAAGCCTACATTGGGGCTCTCTAGAAGGTGTAATTTCTAGGTTGGTTGGAATACGAGGGTGCACAAAAACAGGGCTAGTCCCCTTAAGGTCTTGGAGTGAATAACCAAAAGCAAGCATGGTGTTTTTCTAAAACCGTTATTAATCTAGAAGATTCTTCATCAGTGAGTTTATCACTTATAATCATAGGATAATTTTGATCATTATTCAGAAAAACATACTTAATGCCGGAAGGTGGTGGTTTAAGCTCAATAGGGGCTTAGGTGGTTCTAGTAGTTCATCAAGAGGTTCAGGATCGATAGGGTCCTCCTCCTCTTCATTAATGAAGAACTGAGTATCATCTTCTAAATTAGGTTCAATAAATTCTTCAAATGACACAGACCTTAACCTCTTCTATTGTATCTACTTAGGAAGAGGCTCTACTTTAGCTTTTAATGCATAAGTTATAGGCACCGAGAAACTGAATCCTTTTCTAAATTTAATATTTAATTTACCATTATGACCTTCTTGAATAAGTTTTATTATTGGTAATCCAATCATTACATCAAAATCCCAAATAAAAAAAAATAAAAATTTAGCAAAATTCAGAATTTATTAATAATAATAGGAAGTGCACATAAAACTCCTAAACTAAGAATAATACGTTCTAAATGATTTTTCAATAATTTATTTGTAGGAATTAACGGTATATCTTTCAAGAATTTTTCAGCAAATGTATGAGATATGATATTGACTCCTACAACTGGGTTAAAAAACATCAAAAGGATATGTATCTATTTGCAATTTCATAGTGACAGTAGGAGAATCAAAGCGAATTACTTCATGTGAAAGCTCAGATTCTATCAACCACTCATCACCCAAAACAAAAAAATCAATTCTCTTGTTGCTTCACTATAAAATTTTAAATCAGCCGGGGTATGAAAGATTTAAATTTTTAAAATTCCTAGATTCTTGGAGTTTAATAATCTTATGATAAAATAAAGTATTCCCATAATCATTAAAAATTTCATCCTCAAATTCAAGCATTCAATCAGAAATTAGAGTTATCTCCTTCTCTTGAGATAGTTCAGGTGCTAAATTAACTAAAGGTTGAGATGAATCGGTAATGATTTTATTTTCAGCTAATAAATATTTTTCTTCTAACAACTCTTCTTTTTGTTCGGGAAGATCATTTAAGATATTAGTAAGAATAGTTTTAGCATGCTTAGAAGTAATATGCATAAATGCTCCACCAGCGGTCAAATTAAGGTATTTCTTATTTTTATCATTAAGGCCTAAAAAAAATGTTGTAAAAGCATAGGTTACGGCAAAGCAAGATTAGGTCCGAATTTACGAATCCATCAAAACGCTCCGAAGCCTTGCCTAGCGATTCGTTATCTAATTGTTTAATAAATCCTATAATTTCAAAATAAAGTTTAGCAACTTTCTCAATAGGGAAAAATTTAAGACAAAAATTTGCACGCAATACTTTCCAATCTTCTTGACTACTCCCCAAATGCACGACTATACCATTTCTTAGCCCGTTCCGTTGGTGAAAATGGAAAGAGTTTCCATCTTAAAGTGTCATCACCATGCCCTTAATACTTAGACATGAACATGTCCGCTCAAAATCAGTTAAATGGGAATAGGGGTTTTTCGCTCGAATTACCAGAAAAATTGTATTCCTAAACTAATTTAATTAATCCCGGGCGTAGCTCATAGCTAGATGATGTAATAAGTTTAGATGATTCTATCTAAATTTTGGAGATACGATCCCGATGGTGCTCCGTATTGATATAAAAGTTGGGATACGAGGTTCTATATATATTTTTATTATTTTTTATTTTTTAATAAAGTAATAGTAGATTAAGATAAACTAAAGTCAAAATCAGCAAATCGTTCCCCGATAACGGTGCCGAAATATTTGTTGGTATAAATTAACTACACCCTATATTATTATTATCATCGATTATCCAAGGGCACAGATATATCTTGATTAGCACTTCACCAAGGTTAACCCAGTTTTAATGATGAATCCAAAGGAACAGTAGTGATAATAACTAAACATATAATTCTTAATCTAATGGCACAATCAATTTAAAGAATATTAAGAATGAGAAAATAGCTAATGACTATCTAGTTCTGATAACCGATAAGCTTTGAATAATATCATTCTAACTGGACAGCAAACTAAATAAGAGCAGAAATCAGAGTTCTCTCCTACAAAGAACCTATGTGCCTATCGATCCTATCAGCGGGAAGTGGACTATAGAGGAATCAATAAAGCTATAAAGTCACCTTCGCGAGCTACCACTATTAGGCATATAGAATTTAGTTCTTAATTATTCATATATTTAGATGATTAGGAATAGAGGTGTGTGAGGAATGGTGGTTCATCGCATAACATCCAAGTTCTTTACTCGTTCATCCGTAGGGTTAGAGCCTGGGGGACTTGGATAGTTTTTCTATATGTGGGCAGGGTGCTCGGGACTCCTCCAAATCACTACTCTTCTACTCTATCTCTCTAATCTCTATCTTGATTGCTGGCCTAGTGAAAGCTCTAGTATGGTTTTGGCTAATTGATAAAACCTAGGACTAACCCTATTGCTAAGTGTGTAGCATTAAGAGAAAGGGAAGGTCCAAGCCAAGTGGTGGAGTGGAGATCAAGGTGATGGTGGTGACCAAAGATGATCAAGTGCCACCCTTGAAGATGAAGAAAGAAGAGGAGCGAGATGGAATGCTAGAGGCAAAGGTATATGCTAGGGCATTTCTATTTTGCCGGCCGTAGACGAGTAGAGAAGTTGACGGCTGGGTTTAGGATTGATAACCGTACTATTAAGAGGGGCGATGTCACGCAATATCGGTTATCTAAGTGCCACTAGGTGAGCAATGACTTTGCATATGCATTAGAGACCTAGTGAGCTAACAATCTCTTGCAAAATTCATTTGAAAATGCTAACACACGTGCACAAGTGGAGAGACATTTTTTGTGTTGGTACATAAGGGCAGGAGTCGATAGGGTTTGGGTGTAAAACCCTCTCGCCGAGCTTGCGAGGCGGGACTCGGAGGTTTTTGGAAGGCATAGGGGTCACTCAGAGGTGACCGGACGCTGTCTTGGTAGGGACCGGATGTGTCCGGTCAAGCTGTGGTGTCCGGCATTTTTTCCAGGGTGACCGGACTCTAGCGACAGGACCGTCGGTGCCAAGCCACAGTTCTTGCTGAAAGTGGAGCAATATATGCCTTTGGACGCTAGGCGTGTCCGGTCAGGGTCACAGGACGCGTCGGCCGACTTGTACCCTCTCTAGAACCTCTCTGGTGGGTGATCGGACTCTGCTGTTGTGGCGTCCGGTCGTTGCAGCGGATGCGTCCGGTCGATGTCTGACAGCGCGCGAGTGAGTTTGAGACGTTGGGCGCGAACGGTAAAATTCAAACGGCTAGTACGCGTGGCGCTTTATGTGCGCCGGACTGGACCGGACGCAGCGTCCGGTCAGGTCGATTTCGCGTCGGTCAATGCGCAGAAAGGGCAACTTGTGAGCAACGGCTAGGTATTCTTGTGGGCGCCTATTGTTGACGGTCGTTATTGTACGAAACCAACCGTCAACTAGCCATGAAAAGGATGCAATTGTGATCACCGAAGTAGATATAGGGTTTACACTGACAGAATTCCACGAGCTTTGGTGTTTCACTTTGTTTTCGCAGCGTAAACTGGAAAAGACGCAACCGCGAGAGCTTATCGGAATGTAGAACGGGAAAACGGACACCACGGCAACACGGGAACATTCTAGAAGAGACGAGAAGGCACCACGCCGAGCCGGGGCCAGCGGCCACTAGGTGGGACGGTCGGTCCCACCCTGCACGGGCCGGCCCGGCCTGGGGCCCGGTCGCGGTCTGGTTCGCCCGGTTCACTCCACCGCCTTTGAGGATCAATCCTAGCCGCCTGTTAATGTCGGTTTCATCCGATGGCTCACGATCATCGCCTAGTGCTATAAAAGGAGGGCAGGACCCCCCAGGGGGAGAGGGCACATTCATTCATTTCTCATTCGAAGTCCGATCATCAGCCAGAAACCCTAATCAGAGCTCCTTAGCTAGGGCCTAGATAGCTAGTTAGAACTAGAGAGAGCAAAGCGGGCTTGGATTAGGAGCCATCAAGAGCTTGGATTTGGTATAGTTCTTACCTCCTCTCACCTTTGTTCTCTTTCATTGTATAGTTATATGATTGCTACAATTAAATTGATGAATACTTATTTACTTATATTCATAGTTATATTGTTCTTTGTCTATTGTGGTTATATGCTTAGTATAGCTAGATTGATATTATACTTATCCATTGGTTCGTATAGCGCTCATCTAATTGATCGTTGGGTGAGTGGTAAACATTGTGTAAGCATGGTGCTTATACGTTGTTTATCTGCGAATGCACCCTATAGGCTGGGCTTGGTAGATCACGGGTGTGACAATTCTGTTGAGTCCTATGTAGTCCAAACCCCGTTTATAGGCATAGTAGGGCTTTTGTACGAAGGAAGGGTGTGCTATGTTCTCAAACTTCCCTAGTATGTCCACTATGATTAGATATAATGTTAACCTTAGCTATGACTACTAAATGTACTCCACTAACCATAATATGCATTGACATGTAGCTAGGAATAACCTAGGAATATCTCTTGATGTTCTGCTAGTAACTCTAATGATATAGCTAGGAGTTTCTATCTGTTTATCTTGATGATTATATACTTATCATTTATCTTGTGACTTACCCCTGCATTGAGTAGCGAGGACATAGTTATGCCTATCCATTACACCCTAGGTTAACACGCTATCTTTACACGAGAGCCATGTAGACCTTTTTTTGGGAAAATATAAATGACAACCTGTAATACTCCGGGTAAAATGCTACAATGGTATTTGATCTGTGCGTTTGCGGATACTATTTCTATATTCTAAATGGTGGCATGATTTAATACCACACCCCTTGGTGTTATCTTTGGGGATGACAACTTGGCATTCTAGTGGCGGTGCTCTGCTCAAGCATTTGTGGCGCCGTTGCTAGAGATAACATTAAGAAGTGTCAACAAGCATTTTTTGGCGCCGTTGTCGGGAAGGCAATTGGCGATTAAAGGGATAGCGTGAGACCTAATAACTAATGAGATAGAGGAAACCATAGACCCCTACTCAATGCTTTGGCTTACCCTTGTGCTTTCTATCTTTGTGATATCTTATGCAGGGGTAATGAATGAGTGGTTTTGATCGCGGATAACTACGTTGAAAATCCGGAGGAACTCTTTTCGAAGAAGGAAATTCCAGCAAGTGAGGGAAATCTTTGAATCTCCATCAAAGACTTGGCCGAGGTTCGTTCTTTGGAGGAGCAAGCTCCTATAAGTGAAGAAGAAGAGCAACAAGAAGGCAACTTAGCACCAGTTTTTGAGGAAATGGCTGATAAGTCACTGCGCGAGTTCTCCGCTCCAAACACCAACAACATCCACACTAGACCTAACGTCGAAGTTGGGGAGAATAGATTTGAGCTCAAACCAGCCCTTATCACCATGGTGCAAGCCAACTTGTTTTGTGGAGAAGCACACGAAGATGCAAGTACTCATCTCCAACACTTCCTGGAGATTTGTAGCACTTTCAAGATGAAGGATGTACCAAGAGACGTCATCCTGCTGCGTCTGTTCCCATTCTCACTGTTGGGAAAGGCAAAGCAGTGGTTCTACGCCAACAAAGACAATCATACAACTTGGGACAAGTGCTCCACAGCTTTTCTGTCAAGGTTCTTTCCTATGGGTAAGACAAGTGCCCTAAGGGGGAATATCTCAAGTTTCCAACAACAACATGATGAGTCAGTCCCTGAGGCATGGGAACGCTTCCAAGACTACATATTAGAATGTCCTCATCATGGGATGGAGAATTGGCTCCTTATGCAAACTTTCTATCACGGGCTTACCAACAGCACCCGTAACAACGTCGATGCTGTTGCTAGAGGTGCATTTATGTCATTGACCATACCACAAGCTACTGCTCTTATGGAAAAGATGGCCTCCAATCAAGATTGGAGTGATGAGCGTCAAACAACCCACAAGAGGAGTGGGGGAATGCACCAGCTTAAGGAGGTAGATATGCTGTCTGCTAAGATAGACCTACTCATGAAGAAGCTGGAAGACAAGGCCAGCCAGAAACAAGACGTCATGCACATCAATGATTCATGCATGACTTGTGAAGTGTGTGGCAATATGGGACACTCAGGCAATAGCTGCCCTGAGACCCGTGAGGATGTGAACTTCATCAACAACAACAACAATTATCGTCCTCAAAATCAAGGATGGAATTAGCAAAGGCCCAACTACCAAGGTAATTTCCCATGTAACATTTAGGGCACTAATTACAACAACTATGCTCAATTGCCTTTGAGAGAAGTGATCTCCAACCAAAATAAAATTATGGAGACTTTATCTAGGAAGGTAGCATCCAATGATAAAATGCTAGAAAATATAAACACTAAAATGGATAGCTTTACCTCTACTGTTAAGAACCAAATTTTAGCTTTAATAAAATGATAGAACAACAATTAGCTCATTTGGCGACATTTGTTCCACCCGACCAACGAAGGTAAGATTTCAGGGCAACCTCTAGAGCCCGAGACCGTGAATCTTGTTGATGTATATGCAGGTTACTATGTTGAAGGATCATCAGGATGGAAGGATGAGTCCATGCCACTCAAGAGAGAAGATCCAGGGAGACCTGTGATTCCCATCTCTATTGGGCAGCATGACTTCCCGGAAGTTGTCTGCAATCTAGGCGCCAGTGTCAACATCATGCCTAAGGTAATCTTTGACCATGTCTTTCTATGGGCATCTTTGTTGTACATGAATATGTGTTTGTAGCTTGCAGACCAGATGGTTAAGCACCCTGAAGGAATCTTAGATGACGTGTGTATACGAATCAGGAGATCATATATCCCTGTAGACTTTATAGTCCTGGATACCGGCAAACCCAAGAGTCTAATCATTCTTGGCCGACCATTCCTGAGTACAGCAAAGGATGTCATCTACACGGACGGTGCCAAGATTTGTTTCACCATCAAGGGCAATAAAGAAAAGTTCAGTTTCAAGAACAAGACCCTTGAAGCTCCTGTAGACCCAAGAGGAGCTTACTTCCCAGTTGTGGCAGAACCACCTAAATTAATACACTCACAAGAGTACTTGTCTTCCATTAGACACTAAGTACCCAAGGGAGCGCACTAATTTAATCGATTTCTGTCGAGCACACCCAACAGGAGAACTCGAAAATCCACGGTTTTCCTCGGGATCACAAATAAGGGAATAAAGCTTACAACATTCTTACATTTCTTACATCCCATAATCACGTTTGATCAGAGTATTGTATAACAGCGGAAAGGATAATTACAATTGTAGCAAAAACTAAAGTTGATTCATTTTAAACTTAATGAAGTATTTTGTACACTTGGTCATTATTGCGGCGGAAATAAACATTTATTCAATTCATGACTAACCATTTAACATGATAACACTATTATTTATGATAGACTTTTTCTTATAAAAACAGTTAGTAAAGTTGAAAATAAAACTACTATCGCAGCGTAATTGGAATTCCTCGCTGAGCCCACCAGGAGGTATCCACACACAAGAGTCAACAACTAGCATCCACCGGCTACCTGCAACAGGGGAAATAAAACCCCGAGTACTCAATTGTACTCAAAGAAGACTACCCCGACAGGGAGGAAATAAAATGACTCCACGGAATATGCAAGGCTGTTTGGCTTCTTTGGGTTTATATATATGGGGAAAGCATTACTAACAGTGCATCCTTATTTTCAAGTTTTAGCAGCCATGATTAATCCATTAGCTAACCATTCTAGGTAAGCACCTGAACTACTTTCAAGCAAGTGGTAAGCAAACAGAATCTCTTTTATCCATCTTTCATCTTCCATTTCTTACTACGATGCCGAATAAGGCCCCTCGTCGTTACCGCTCAAGAACGGCGATTCGTGAATCAATGCGCCCGGTGGGTACCCCGAGACACACTCCTCGCCTGCATCCTAGACACAGACAAGAACAACTTGCTTTCTCCTGGCCGGGGCTCCAGATCCCCGTCCAAACTGGGACTCCAAGCCCCCGACATTCCCGGCCCGGCCGTAATGCGGTGCAAGGACCTCCAACCCAAAAAGAAAACACACGTATACACCACCCTATACAGTCGGTCCGGATGAAGCCGGAACCCAAGACAAAAGAGAGCAAGCCTTCCGAGCGCCCATACACAAGTATGTGTTCGGGATAAGGAGATCTGTGACTTAACCTTCAACCCTTTAGCAACGATCGGTCCTTAATCGACTCAAAGGGACAAAAAACGCAACTGCAGCCTCACTCATTTGCCCAACAAACCCAACGCCCATCCACGGTCCATGATACCGCCCCGCCCGGTCTCCATTTATTATCCATATATAATCCATATGATAGTAACATGACAAGATTAATAATAATCCTATCTCTCATGAAGTGACAGGGCAATCACTCGTCTTCTACCGGGAACACAGTAGCATAGCAATCTACACGATCCTGTCATGCTAGTAAGACTCATAGGATAAGGATATATATGCAAGTGGGTTTCATCCAACTCCTCAAAACTTAATGCAACATATATATTATAAAGTGCAGAATAGTAGGGGTTATGAACCGGGGCTTGCCTTGGGCGGGTGGGTCACCGAGTCGATCACCCACGGCTCCCGGAACTACTGAGACTCCTGGGACGCCTCCGGTCCGGGAAACTCCTCCACGTACTTAGCGTCGCCGTCGGGGAGGTACAGCACGGACTCGTTCTCTGCATGCATGCGATAATGATGCAATGAACAACGGCAATAACAACTCTTAAAAGGAAACACAACAACCAATCTAATAGCTAACTCTAATGGCTAACATGATTAACTAGCTAGTATTCTCATAAAGCACTAATTCACGATAAGCCTAAGTTATAACTACTTTCTAGTCATTTTATTCTATATTCTAACTATGGTATCTTATCTACCTTAATAAACTAACTCATTAGGGCTACCAAAATTACCGAGAGTACACACGTATATATTACAGAGCTACTGCATGAATGCTTAGAGTTGAAGATATTAACCTAAGGTCATGATAAACCATTATCTAATTTAATCTATTAAGCATAAGCATATTAAAGCAATTAATTATCTACTAGAAATATAATAGAAACACATGAACAACCTATACCAGTGGATAGAGCATGAATTTAGGAAACTAACAAAATTAGTTTCACTAATTTTGGACTTATATTCTATTTTATATAATTTTCCAAAGTTCAAAGCTCAGCAAATAAATTGGAAAACTAATTCTAAATACTTTAGAAAAAGAGGAAGGCAAAGCAGCCGGAACGGCCCACTCGGGCACGGCCCACTCGCGATGGCGGCCCGCGACGGGCGAAAAGCCCGCGCCCGTCTTGCCACGCTTTGCAGAAAACCCCTTGCACTTCCAACTATTCGCGTAGCACTATTAGCGCACTATTGCAACAGCTTCTCGTGATCCAACACCCCTCGTGCCACCTCCCTTTACTGTGGAGCGTCCCCGAGGGCGTCGCCGTCCATTGTCACGACGACGGCGCTTCTGGGCGGCCTGGGGATGGTCAGGCCCTCGCCACACCGCGCCGGAGGACCACACCTACCCCTACGCTGAAAGCACCCTAGGCGTAGCAGGCGCGGTGCCCGGTACGCTAGCCACGGCGGGCGCCGGGCCCGTGCCTCGGCCAGGCGGGTGGCGCAGCTACCCGGCAGTCCTGGCTACAAGAAGCGAGGGAGAAGGCGCTTGAGCACCGTAGGCTTACCCCCGTGCATGTAGGCGACAAATGGGTGGGAGAGAAAGCTCTGTATGTGGGCACTAGCTTCTGCACTTGAGAGGCACGGCGGCGCATCATTTGCCAAATGACTGCCCGACAATTCGAGGTGGGGATAGCGGTCGGGTGGAGGTGCCAAGCTGTAGAGGGGTTCAAGGTGAAGCTAAAGCGCTGCCATTCAATTGTGCTCTAGAGCTTCGAAGTTGGCGGCAATTTAATGGCGCCCCCTCATCGGTGTGGTATAGACCGGCGATGTGAAATCGCCAAATTGGAGCTCGGCATGGCACCATTCAAAGCGGGATTGGTACGATGGGCTCAGTGACTGGACTGCGGAGCTGGAAACATGTCGGCTCGACACGAGGTGACCCTTCCCTGCCGCAATTTAATGGCGCCCAACCGGCGGCCACGGCGGCAGTGAAGCACAGGGAGGGAGAAGGGACTGGACACGGCTTGGCTCAGCTTTGTGTGACTTCGGAGCACCAGGAAAGGCTCGTGCTCAAGCAAGAGAAGGGAAACAGTGCTCGGGCGGCCGTAGTGCCATAATTGGCAAGGAAGCGGCGAGGGGGACGACCCGGTGCGCGGAGGCGACGCGACGGCGGTGGGCGGCAGCGTGACACGACGGCAGCGGCAGCGACGCTGTCGGGCCAGCACGGTGCTAGCCGAAAGCAGCGGGGGGGGGGCCGGCAGCGGCAAGCACGGCGGCAGATCAGCCCTCCGGGCGGGGCTGCCCACGACGCCAGAGCACGCGGTGACCACCACACTCGAGTCACGCAGTTGTTGTGCACGATTTTTAAAGTGACGACCGTGACCAACCTAGTTGGGATATAGCCCACCCATCTCGACAAGGCTCCATAGAGCACTTAAGGCTACTAGACCAGGTATTCTATTCGGCTGTGCTTGAGCGGGGTACAAACTATAGGCATGACAATCCGTGCTTGTCGGAAACCAGAAAGCTCGGCCGAGGCGTGAACCCAGCCGAGACAGTGAGATTTTAGGGGTTTTGGGGCAAGCTTTTTGATGTCTAACAACTGAACTTCTGCCAAACCAACCTATCCACGTTAACGAGGGTACTTTAGGCTACTATCCAAGGCTATAACATGGCAAAGACCGCTTAGCTAGATTTTTTCGAAGACACTTGCCAACATAGCTTTGTCGCCTGATTTCCAGGACTTAGGAAAAACGGTTAAGTGCCGGGCGTAAACTTTGTTTAAGTTGAATTTTTTGAGCTACTTGGAAAAACTAGTTAACTAAACTATTTTTCAGTGAGGCAAGTTGGATTGTTTCCTACAAGACTTGTACTACAAACATTGTTTAAGTTCCACATACAAGTTATATATTATTTTTGCTTAATAAAAAATTAATCTATTACCTTAAGTGATATAAAGATCAATTGAAACTAGCTCTCCTTTAATAATTTTATTGACATTTTCAGATAGCAAACAATCAAGTACACACTTCAACTCATGCATTAGCTCAAAATCATGATGCTCATGAAATAATTTGATGGGGATTAAGCGTATAACACGGGTGTTACACCAGTCAAGCCAACAACTGAAGAGGCTAAGAAGAAGAATTCAAATGGGAAGGGAAAGAATAAGAACAGGAGGCAAGTGAGAAAGCAAGTCCAAGTAGTCAAGGCTGTTGAGTACGAGCATGACCACCTCTTAGCTTCACCATTCCTAGCCAAGAGAGAGGATCCGTGCATGCCGACCATTGATTGCACTATTGGACAATGCTCATTCTACAATGCTTTCTGTGACACCGGATCACTGTCAACATTATGTCCAAAAGGTATATGACTTATTGTTCGATACACCTCTATACCCTACCTATATAGCTGCGGTGGCATAACAACACGACAAGATTCCCGGAGGGAGTAGCAAGAGACATCATGGTCAAAATCCATACTCACTACGTCCCCGACCGACTTTTATGATATTGGATATGGGAGAAAAACATGAGACACCCATCATTCTTGGGAGGCCGTTCCTAAAGCACCACCCACGCCATCATCTACAATGGATCGGGCCAAGTCCACTTTCAATTCCTAGGAGAAAAGGTGCATTTGTTATTTTAAAGATTATAACTCTGGATTAGCAACTTTCACCCCTGTCCAAGAGGAGATGTACAAATGGAGGAATCGCTCTCAAAAGAGCAACGTTGAGGAGGAGGAAATCAAAGAAGAATCTACAAGCATCAAAGCAACAACCTACAAAAGTATGGAAAGAAAAGGTAACCTCCTCACTGAGTCATTATCACCGGGAGGTCCAACGTCGGGGTCCCCATCCTCGGGATCCGATGAAGCACCCCGTGAGTGACGACGGCGAGAAGTCTTGT
Source organism: Chrysopogon serrulatus (assembly GCA_015844335.1). Taxonomy (NCBI): domain Eukaryota; kingdom Viridiplantae; phylum Streptophyta; class Magnoliopsida; order Poales; family Poaceae; genus Chrysopogon; species Chrysopogon serrulatus. The sequence continues at coordinate 222,323 of JADLZL010003454.1, forward strand.
CCGGAGAACTCTAAACTCCGAACCCTTGCCATAAGGTAACAATGGTAGTTATCTATTTACTTTCTTGCACTTTTAAATTCATAGTTAGTTTTCATCATCGTTATAGAAAATCACAAAAACATTTGGAAAACCTTAAAGCCCCATGTAACATACTGCGGTGCAAGCTAAAGGGGTGTTCACTGTAGTGGCCTAAAAATAAAATAAAAATTAGCATGCATGTTTCATTTCTGTTTGATAAAAAAAAATCCAAAAATAATCATTGAGTATCTTGCTGCACTTGTATGCTTTTGTAACAACCCTTGAAAACCCCTCACAATAACCAAGTTCGCGAATGGCTAACCACTAACTACATTTATCCTAATCCGTTCCACGAAGTTTTGGTGTTTTGTGAGATGTTTGTCGCAGGATGACTCTAAGAGCTAGTCCATCTAGGAATCATCATCTACATCACTCGAAGTATACCTTCCTACACACGACTAACCACTGTGTAAAGGAAGCAACTTCTTGTTGGATGAGATTGAGGTTCCGGGCTACACCGACTCTTGCAAGCATGAGCTCCATTGAGATGAACGCTCGGCTTCAATGCTCAACCACGACAACAACCGGCTTGGGGGAAGGCATCCCCTAGGTACCCGTGTAAGTGTACCTACGCTGATTATCGAGTCAGTCATAAAAATTAAAAATACCAAAATATGTGAGCACATGAAGGTCACCATAGTATCTAAGAAAATAAAAATACCAAAAATATATGGGCACATGAAGGTCCATGCTTTTTTAAGAGTCCTTAGAGTCTTTAGAGTCTTATATAGTATGAGTCTTTGGAAAATGAAAAAACCAAATAAAAATATTTGTCTGTCTAGAGTCAATAAAAAGGAAGCTCTTGAGATGATTTGAAATAATGATAAGCTGCTCTGTTACAACACCTTGAAATGTCTAGAGTTTAGACAAAAGTTTTCCCAAGTTTTAGCTCCACTGTTTTGACATGAGAATTTGCTCGAGCTTGAACTTGTGGGTTTCATATGCTTGAACTAAGTCTAGGTACCTGATTGATAAGATTGAGAAAAATCTGAGTTGCTATCTATCTTGTTCTAAGTGACACTAGAGTTCGGAGATTTATCTTTTGAAAAATACAAAAATATGATGAGTTCTATATGACAAAGCTTACATTCCTACCAGAGCCAAACATGATGAGATAGGCTAGTTAAACTTCCACATACATCTTTGCTTGTCTTGCATTAAGTTTTGTCAACCTTTGTGATCCTGGTGAGAAATTTGTCATGCTCTTGAATCAAGATCCACCTCCATATGCACTACTACTTTGGAGTAGGCGCAACAATATGCCATTCCACCTACATCCATTTCAAAAATATTTTTTTCTCCTACACTAGGAGAGAACACCAAAAATATTCCATTAAGTTAGCCACCCAATAAATGCTCCATGTTCTGTTGTTATCTCTCCAAAACCAATCAATGCCAAAAGGAGTGCTATGAGCTATAAAAAAGAGAGAGAGAGAAGGGAGAGAAGAAAAGATGGACAAGTGTCCCGATTAACTTAAAACAAAGGGTACTTAGATGCCCAACTCCCGAGAAAAAAAAAATAAAAAGATAGCTCATAACCTCGGGCGGTTTTTCAACGTTCAAAAGGAGAGGTAGGCATCCAAGGAGCTGAGTAGAATTAGGTTCCACCATACATCTTGATTCGATTGCATGACTTGTTTCTCCATGGATCCATTGTTTGACTTTACAACACATGCATTGCAAGTTTACTTTTTCAGCTTTTCTCCTTACCGATGAGCTCCACATAAACTTTAGTTATAGGATGAAAAGAGAGGCAACCATCATCAACTGCCTTGGTGAGAATCCACAAATACCACATATATTGAGAGACTTGAGAGTGTCATACATGGGAAGCTCTGAGTTTTATTTCAAAACCTCTAAAAACTCCAAAATGATAGTCGATCGAAGAGCTTGAGACATAGTGCTTAGATAGAATCTTTTACGTCTATCAAGTACTCAAGGCCCAAGGAAGAGCTAAAAAGCCCCATAGTCAAAGGCAATATGGGTAAGTTTGAAAGTCAGCTCGGTTATTGCATAACTTGGAGGAGAATTTTAGTCTAACTGCAGGTATATTTCTAGGGAGTTGCTCCGAGATGGCTACAATACTTAAACATATATATATCTTACAATAACTTCTCTAAGTTTTCTTTGCTAAGGGACTAGCAAAGGTTAAACTTGGGGGAGTTGTTGACGATCGTTATTATACGAAACCAACCGTCAACTAGCCATGAAAAGGATGCAATTGTGATCACCGAAGTAGATATATGGTTTACACTAATGAATTCCACGAAGTTTTGGTGTTTCACTTTGTTTCTACAAGCGTAAACCGAAAAGAGCGCGCCCAACCGCGAGAGCTTATCGGAATGTAGAATGGGAAAACGGACACCACGGCAACACGGGGAACATTCTAGAAGAGACGAAGGCACCATGCCGAGCCGGGGGCCAGCGGCCACCGGGTGGGACCGCCGGTCCCTCCCCCTGCACCGCCGATGCGGCCTAGGGCCCGATCACGGCCCGGTTCACCTAGTTCACTCCACCGCCTTTGAGGATAAATCCTAGCCCTTTGTCAATGTCGGTTTCATCCGATGGCTCACGATCATCGCCCGGGGCTATAAAAGGAGGCGAAAGGACCCCCGGGGGGAGGGCACATTCATTCATTCCTCATTGAGAAGTCCGATCATTAGCCGAAACCCTAATCGAGCTCCTCGGCTAGGGCCTAGATAGCTAGTTAGAACTAGAGAGAGGCAAGCGCAAAGCTTGGATTTCGAGCCATCAAGAGCTTGGATTTGGTATAGTTCTTACCTCCTCTCACCTTTGTTCTCTTTCATTGGATAGTTATATGATTGCTACAATTGAATTGATGAATACTTTCTTTGTCTATTGTGGTTATATGCTTAGTATAGCTAGATTGATATTATACTTATCCATAAGTTCATATAGCGCTCATCTAATTGATCGTTGGGTGAGTGGTAAACATTGTGTAAGCATGGTGCTTATATGTTGTTTATCTGTGAATGCACCCTATAGGCCGGGCTTGGTAGATCGCGGGTGTGACAATCCTGTTGAGTCCTATGTAGTCCAAACCCCGTTTATAGGCACAGTAGGGCTTTTGTATGAAGGAAGGGTGTGCTATGTTCTCAAACTTCCCTAGTATGTCCACTATGAATAGATATAATGTTAACCTTAGCTATGACAACTAAGTGTACTGCACTAACCATAATATGCATTGACATGTAGCTAGGAATAACCCAGGAATATCTCTTGATGTTCTGCTAGTAACTCTAATGATATAGCTAGGAGTTTCTATCTGTTTATGCTGATGATTATATACTTATCTTATCATTTATCTTGTGACTTACCCCTGCATTGAGTAGCGAGGACATGGTTATGCCTATCCATTACACCCTAGGTTAACACGCTACCTTTACATGAGAGCCATGTAGACCTTCCTTTGGGAAAATATAAATGACAACCCGTAATACTCGAGTAAAATGCTACAATGGTATTTGATACGTGGCGCTTGCGGATACTATTTTTATATTCTAAATGGTGGTATGATTTAATACCACACCCCTTGGTGTTATCTTTGGAGATGACAACTTGGCATTCTAGTGGCGGTGCTCTGCTCAAGCATTTGTGGTGCCGTTGCTAGAGATAACATTAAGAGGTGTCAACACCTATATAAGTGAATTGGCCAGCTCTAGGGAGTCTCTCTTGGCACTTTGACATACTTGACATCCCTTAGAGCTAAGCAAACCAACTTCTTCACTTTGCATACCTCTTGATTGATCTAGAGAGTGATTGGGAGAGCTTCTAGTGTATTTGCCTTGTGATTAAGCATCTAGTGGCACTAGTGAGCATTCTTGCTGCGATTGAGCTTATTACTCTTGGTGATTACCGTCACCTAGATGGTTAAACAGTGAGCCGGAGTTGAGCAAGGTTGAAGATTGTTCTTGGCCACTCCGGAGGTGATTGTGAGGGGTGTTGATCCCACCCGTGGGAGTTCGCGAAAAAGGAATGCTTAGTGGAATGTTGTGTCATTGAGTTACCCTCACTTTGTGTGAGTTCTTGTGGCGCCGGTGAGGGCTTGGTTTGTGACACCGATTAGCCACCGAACTCTGAGTGTGTGCGGTGGACACAACGGGGGAGTAAGCGTCTGCGGCAAGCACGTGAACCTCGGGATAAAAATCATGTGTCCCTCGGTATTCTTGTGTGGTTTGATCCTTCAAGATCAACTTGGATTTCTCTATTTGATCATCTCTTTGGGTTTCATTGTATTGACAAGACCCGTGATTGGTCATCATCCAGAAGGCCGCGGTTTTGCACCTTCTCGGTTCTTTCCTCGTGATTACTCTTGTGCAAAGTAGCATATAAGGGTGTGTAGAATAGTTTGATTGCTAAGGACTTTTATTTTTAGTGTGCCTAGTGTATTAGAATTTCTAGAATTAGATAGGTTGGCTTGCAACCCCCTCTGAACTAAGCGCAACCCTTGCTTCACCGTTTTAAATTACTAACTTAGGTTTGTTTAGTGCTTTGAAGATTTTTATTTAGGCTATTCACCCCCCTCTAGCCATTTATGACCTTTCAAATGGTATCGGAGGTGAGGTCACCATTGATTAGGATTAACATCCTACGATTGTGAAAATGGCTCAAATCAACCATATCAACCATGTGGGGAAGCCCCTTTGCACGCCGATGGCACCGGTTATGATTATTGAAAAGAAAGATGTGTGCACACTTTGAAATCATTAAATAGGAAGTTTTGGGAGGTTGTTGACAAGAACTTCACGGTGATTGATCCAGCCAGATCCCACCCTTGAGAAGAAAGCTCCAATTCAATGACATTGCAATCAACACACTCTATGAGGTTTTGGATTCAAAGGTGTTTGAGCAAATCAAGGATTTAGAGAGCTCATAATGTGTGGACAAGATTAGAGGAGACATTTGAAGGTACACAAGCCGTGAAGAGTGCCAAGCTATACATTCTTGTCGATGCTTTATCACGATAGCTTTGTCTCGGGGTTACCGGGGCGGTTGTTTTATTCAAGTTTCGTCGAATCTAATGGAACTTGCGGTTGATGCATGATGAGGAGGGCGACTTTATCTTGGTTCAGGCCCTCAAGTATTTCGAGTAATAGCCTTAATCCGGTTGGGGTGTTGTTGATTGTTGAGTATTGGTTCTGTTTACAAGGGGCATCCTCGGCTGACCCTTTATAGCCCTAGGTGCTACCGAGGGGTTTTTTTGTATCTTAGTCGGATTACGGGATAGGTTACGAGCTCTTTCTGTGTTGGTTTCCTAATTTACATGGATTTACCCCGTCTTGATAAAGGAACCCTATATTCCCCTATCGACAAGCCCCAGAGCATTTCATGATTGAGCTCTAGCTTTTTTTTTTCTCGGAGTGAAATCTTGAGATGGTCTGTACTTACTTTTTTCTTGTTTCTTAAGTACACTCACTAAGTGTGGCCCACGAGCCTCTTGCTTTTTTTTGTAGAAAGTAGGCGAGGGTCTGTTTTTGAAAAAAATTGCTAGGGTACTCTGCGCCCCCTGAGCCTCTTGTTTCTTTTTGTAGAAAGAAGCACGAGGGTCCTTTTGAAAAGATGTCGTTGTCTTGGGATGCCACAGCCTCAAACTTTTCTTGGTTCTTTTTGTGAGGAAAGAACTGCGGTAAAAATTTCCTTGTCTTTCTAATGATTGGCTTTCGGTGTAACCGTTTAAATGCATCTTGGGTGGTTGAGTCACTTCTCTTGTTGTCTTTTATGGTGTGCATGTCTTTGTTTCCCCATGAGTGGGAAGCTTTTATACGCTGTTGTCCACTTTGCATGTGTGATGTCCTTTTGAGATTCCTTTCCTTCTGTGAGCTTGGTGTATGTTCACCGGTTTTTTGTCTATAAATACTATCCTCTTGGTGCTGGAGTATTCATCCCTTTGTTCTTCTTTTTGTTCTTGTTTCAATCTTCTATAGTCTCGTTGGTGCCTTTTTTCCGAGTGATATGATGAGGGAGTGAGTTTGTTGTAATGTGTGAAGATGGCGAGCCCCAGGCGTCTCTTACGCTTATCTATAATCCTTCTTTGCGAATGTTGGAGTTGTTGTGAACAAGATTAGTGGTAGAGCTAATCTTGGCTTAATGGAATCCATTGTGGCACGGGTCGATGCAAATGTTGGAGTAGTTGTGATGTGGGTGGCGCTCGTCACGTTGCCTCATCTTCCGCCGCGTTTTCTTCTTGCTTCCGATGATGTCTTTCCTTTGGACCAGCGGCGTGTTGTTGGCTCTTCTTGAAGGATTACCTAGGCGAGCCATTGTTACGTCTTCTTCCTCGCCCTTCTTGCGTGGTGGAATTTAGGCCAGCGTGCGTTGGGGACACTTGCTTGGTTCCCCCCCTCAAGGGTTCGAACATCCAGTGCAAGTTCCTAATATGTGAGGCATTTCTTGAGGCGTTTTCGCTCTTCTGTGAATATGTTGATCTAGGATGCCTACTCCTGCTATGGGTGACATTGAATCTTGGTGGAGGTTCCTACCTAACCTCAAATTCCACGGGGTTCTTTCAATATCTATTGCATGCTTATTTTGCTTTTGTCATCCTTGTAAGATCGATGTATCCAAAGTATTCTGGTCTTTTATGGTTGTATTTCTGTAATCTTTGCTTGTGAAAAAAACTTGAGATTCTTGTATCGTCGGCTGATGAAATCTAAAGATAGCAGACCTTCTTGTATACTTGTATCCTTGTAATGATATTTGAGGCGGATATCTGAAATTTTTTGTATCCTTAAAATGATGTCTACGTATGACATGTAATGTGTATAGCCGTGTTCGTGGGTTGTTTACTTCTGTTTTTCGAGTTGTTTATTGCTTTTCGGGGGTTGTTCGGCGTCTTGAGTTGCCCCATATCCTTGCTGGGTTGTTTTTCCTAAGTGCATTTGTATTATAACGGGCCTCCGTACTTTATGGATTGAGATCGGGGAAGTTCCCTTTATAACCGTTGCTAAATGGGCCTTAATAGGTCTCTTCTAGTCTTTATATAGCCTTTCTATACCATTTGGTATCTTCTGCTCTTGGTTGTTTTTGTGATCGGCTCCCAATCTTTCTAAAACCCTAACTTCCTTGAGCTCTCTCCGCTTCTTTGCCGCCGTTGAAGTCTTTTTGTTGTTTTTTTGTTTGATCTTCCTAGATGGTGAAGAAATCATCGAAGAGTCTTTGGTAGCGACAAAACTGTTGAGGTAGATGAGGAGCTCTTTCTTGATAAGATTGAAAATCTAGATTTTCTAAGGATCGTGCCTTGCGAGAAGGAGTGGTCGGCTTACCACGACTACTGAGAACGAAAGATGGGCTGCTTGTTTCCACGCGATCTTCTTCATCATGAGCATTTGTCGACTATGTGATTTCAGTGGGCATCTTGTTCTGCTCCTTCTCAGAATCGGATGGTGATGTTCCAACACTTTTTCTTGTTTGGCTTGACCTTCCCTCATACTGCCTTTCTTGAATTTCTTGCGTTCTTTGAGATCTCCCTTCACCATCTCACACCAAATGGAGTTCTTTTCCTTGCTGCCTTTGCTCATCTTTGTGAGGTGTTCCTTGGTATCCCTCCTTACCTTACTCTGTTTCGTTACTTCTTTCGCTTGCAATTTACTGATAATTCTGCTGCTCCTCCCTTTGGATGTTGCGTCCTGCAATCTGTCCAGGGCAGGAAACTTGATTTTTTCTAATTTTCCCTTATCGATCCTCTCAAGTGGAATGATAAGTGGTTTTATGTTCCCAAGTCTTCTTCTTTGTTTGATTCTGATTATCTGACTCCTCCTGTTCGCTCCGACCGCTGAAGTCTGAAGCTTTCTGAAGCTAAGACTTCTTCCTTGAGGCCTCTCCTTGATAGAATTCAATTTCTTAAGGAGTCTAGTCTCACTTGGCCATGGTATTATTGCAAGCTTCGTTCGTCGATTGTGTGCAACCTCGATGCGAGAGGAGCACTATGGCCGAATATGAAGGGCCCATTGATTCTTCTTGGATTGTTCGGGATAAAGAACTTTACATTGAAGATATTTTTGGGCGCCTTGGTAAGATGCTTGCCAATGTGCCTGTGTGCCTACAATACGGAACTTGAGTACTACGCTTTCAATCCTCCTCCGGTGGTAATCTTACGTGATCCTTCTTTGTATCTTCTTTCCTTTAGTTTATATTTCTTAATTAATCTTATTTTGTTTCTCCTTTTAGGGTTATGGCCGAGCTTTTGAGCTTGTTGTGCCTCTTGCATCAACTGTCAATCTCTCTGGAGTTGAGATTTCTGCTCCTTCTGCTGCTATGAGGTTAGGGTTGGAAGACTCTATTCCGGGGATCTATTTTGGTCAAGTTTCATATGTTGAGTATACTCCTGATCCCTGAATTGTTGATATTATTATCACATCTAAGCGAAAGAGGTCAAATTTGGGTGCTTCGACCTGTGGGGAAGAAGTTGCGTTCTTCTGCTTCTCCTTTGATTCCTTCGGGTAATATCATCATAGTTGAGACATTGGTTTCTCTCTACTATCTTGATTGAACTCTGTTAATTGATGCTTCTTTTTTGCGGGTGGTGTTTTTGTTGTCCTTCACGAGGCGAAGATGTTGATGAAGATGACACCATCCCTCTTGCCATTCGCCGGTGAGTTTTTTGTTTGCTCTTGGTGTTGATTTATTCGACTTTCCTCTTTTTTTGAGTTCTTTTCTTATTTATAGACATTGATGCTCTTTGGGGGTTCTTCCATTTCCCTTGGTTTGGATCTTCCTCCTCCTCGAGGGGAAGGTTAATCTGTCTTCTCTTCTTGTTCTGTTGCTACCGGAATAGGGGCGCCGGGTAGTTTTTAAACGAGTTGTGAAGTAAGTTAAATGCTGCCATGTAGTTTTTGCTGCCTTCTTTTTCCTTTTTTTATGTGTGTCTTTTAATCTTGACCTTTTTTGTGCTTGTAGGCCTTTGCTTCTTCTGCTTGAGGCTTCTGGCATTCGTTAGTCTTCTCACGAGCGCTGAAGTCTCTCCTTCCGATGAGTTGCTTGTTTATCTCTTAGCACCATCTTTCTTTTGTACTCTAATTTGCTTTCCTTCTTTTTAATAGGGTACCTTGTTGATTTCCCTCAGGAGGTTGATGGAGTCATCTAGAATGAAACTGCGCTAGAGGAAGCCTTTCTTGATCCTTTATGGTTGGTTTGCGGGGAGTTCTACCCGACCTTTGGATTTTCCTCGCTTTTGTTTTTTTGCCAAGCGGTCGGGGTAGAACTGAAGAGGTTCCTTCTTCGCCCGACTCCACGGCCTTTCTAGTGTTGATGACTTGAATCGAGTCATGAGCGCTGGTGGCGAGTTGAAATCTTATTATGATGAATATTCTACCAAATTTGGTAGTCTCTCTTTAATGTAAGGCTTGTTGATCTTATGCTGTAATTTTTTGAGATTTGTCTCCTCCTTCTCTCACTTTCTTCATCTTTTTGTAGTCTTTTTACTTGGACCAAGACCTATTGTATAGTCGGGGGGAGAGGTTGCCCTTTGCTGCAAAGTTGAGCGCTCGGCTTGAGACAACTTTCAGTTGAGTTGTTGAAAGTTAAAGAAAGATCTTTTGAAGGGCGACAACGGCGTCGGCTTGCAACAATGTGGCCCGAGAAGGAGAAGGCCTTTGCTTGAAGGCTTATTCTCGGATTGAGTCTACGAAAAGATATGTCGATGAAGTCTCTTTACTTTTTCTTCTATCGTCGTTTCCCTTCTAATTGTTCGACTTATGTATTACTTTCTTATCAATGATATTTGTTGTTCAAAACAATGATGACCTTTCCAAAGAGGTTCGTCACCTAAAGTCGATGGCAAAGTCTTCTAAAGAAAAGCCCAAAAGGTAAAGAGCCTTCTTGATTCTTATAAGCCCACGGGTTCTTGATCGACTTGTAGCTAGACAAATGCGAAAGGATCTTTGACCGAGATATTTTTAGGTGATCACAACTATTCAATCTACGAAGGATCGGCTTATTGTGGCCAATGCCCGTTTCAAGCACTCTGGGCTTCTTTTAGTTACATTTTTCTTTTATAGGTCCCGAGGGTGGAGCAAGTGAACTTTGAAACTTTTGCTCCTCAAATCCCTTCTCGGCTTTATAGCTTTTTGAAGAATACTCTTAGCACTTGCGAAGGTAATCTTTTAGGCCAATTGCGGGTAATTTCTCCTCTACGGCTCCATTAGATCGGTTAGCTGATGAAGATCCTTCGAAGAATATCAAGCGGTGAATTCTGCGAAGCGGGAGTTAGCCGATCTTGTAAATCAACTAGTTAATCATATAGAACTTGGGGATGAACCCCCTCTGCTCCTCCTACGTGAGGATAAGATTACTAACAAATTTTCTTGTGACAAAGTATTTATTTCCTTTCCCTTTGAATTAATTCTATGTCTGGATATGATCTTCCTCGTTCTTGTACCAGACTTGCTGAGATGACTTTGCTGTAGACTTGTATATAGTCGGTAGGGTTGTTTTCCTCGTCGATCTTCTCCTTACAGGACTTGTGATACGCAGCGGGGTTGTTTTCTTTATCTTTGACCATGTGACTTTTGTCATGGGATTTTATCTCCAAATTTACGTGAAATATGGCAGCTTTCTCCTTAATACCCGTGTGTGCATTGGGGGTTATCATTTCTAGTTTTGCCCTTAATTTAAAGCCGTGGGGGTAAGTCGTGCCCTTAATTGGCGTGTCGTGGGGAGATGAACGCCCGACTTCCCGTTTTCTTTCTATAAAACCGTACCTTCCTCTTGAGCTCAAGATCATTACGCTTTCAAGTGTTAGGGTTTATTCCTTCCATTTCACCTTTGTAAATTTGTTTCCTCCCTCTGTTTCTTGAGAGATCTTCCTCAATGGTGGCAATGGTGATCGCGGTAAGCGTCCGTGCGTCGAAGATCTTGACCCTCGTCCTCTTAAATTCGTCGATTGGGCGCCGGTGGGTTTTTTTTTTGAATCTCCCTTTCTTTGTTTTTGCTGTTCCTTCTTCTAAGTATCTTTCTTTTTGCAGTGCCATGATTTCTCATTCGTAGAGGCTGCTATTGGTGGCTCTCCCGGATCTTTGCCAGGTCCTTCCTCGGCCACTTAGGTGACCCGGTGAGGAGGTGGATTAAACAGCTCGCTCGACCATCCTTCTAGAATACCGGAGGGCGGTGAGAAACAAAGAATGATCCCGGTAGTTTAGAGGAAGGCTGGCGGGACAAGAGGGTGAATGTTGGTATTTCTTAGTGCATCACTAAGTTTGGATCCCTGGTGACAACGCCCGGAAGTGCGATTGACATTCATAACGGTACTCTTTGAGAATAGAGGTAAGTCTATCCCTCGGTAATAAGTAAGAAAATGCTTAGGGTGGTGTACCTCGGTTACCATATCACTAGATCAACCATGGTGCTGAGATACACCTCACCCGATTATTCCTTTACGCTACTAGTGATATACCTCGGATGATAGTTTCGAATAGCATGCACGGGCACCGTGGCATACCAAACTATTCTTACCTCTATCAAGAGAGTTACATCCCCAATAGCGCTAGGACTATAGCCTTAGCTGCTAGTACCTCGGAGATGCTATACGGCGCACTTTTAGCATTCCTTGATACTAGGGCTAAAACTATATTCTAACTTCTACGATAAAAAGGTAGCGATGATCCGGTAAACCCTTGCGGTTTTGGATGTTACTCATGGCGCTGCGGAATTCTTTGTTGTAGCATTTCAGCTTGGGAGAATTTCTAGAGGTGTCGTATTTTATATTTTCCCAAAGGAAGGCTAGGGTAGATTTTAGTATGAAACCATAATCAAAGAATACTATACGTTGTATGAAGGTAGACCAATGTTCATAACAGGGGTTAACAATGCGGTTTTATGGAGTGGACACACATTACTAGTAGATGCCTCTCAAGTGGGAAAAGATGAATGCAGCATAAAGAATAAAAAGAATAAAGAATAAAAGAAGGGGCGTGTGGTCCTAATACGGCTAATGTCTAGATAGTAGATAGTCATACAAATACATGAATGAGCTAGAAGCTGCGTTTTGCGATGGATCGGAACACCAGGCATTTGTGCGCGGCCGAGATGGGTGTTAATTTGAACTCCTACACCATAGGCTGAGCGTGGGGGATTACAAAGGGGCCAGGGCGGGAATCACCACCTGCCGCCTACCCCCTCATCAGAGTGGACTATGAAGTGCAATCACTTTGGCTACCCTATGTCGAGCACTGCGCTGCGCATATAAAATAGCTACCCAAGCCCCGGGTCTCTCACCCTCTGGATGAATGAGTAAAGAACTTGGATGTTGTGCGATGAACCACCCCCGCGCACAACTCTATTCTTCATCATCTAAATGTATGAGCGACTAAGAGCGGGCTCTATATACTACGAACATGATATGAACACTATAAACTAGCAAACATATCATGAACAAGGCATATGAACTAAGTCCTATGATCTATGATCTAGCTACACAAACTAGTACCTAGTTCATCTACACAAACTAGTACCTAGTTCATCTAACAAGATCATAGTATTAGAACCATACTCTAATTCTAAAACATAACTATATTGATAAAAAAAGAAGAAAGAGCATAATGGAAAGAATAGTATTCATACCAAAAGTAGCCAAGATGTCTCCTCCTCTTATAAGTTGAGCTTTGCTCCTCTACTACTACTAAGGATAAAGAGAAAAGTGGAGAGGTACACTTGAGTACAAGTGAGAGGTGTAGTGTGGTCTTTTCTAATGAGGGAGTGCCCCTACTCTTTTATATTAGCTTGAGGTGGGTTTCATGGCTGAGGTGAGTAAATGCTGGCCAAAAGCGCCTCTACAACCGACAAAAGGAACCGCCAAAGAAGATGGGCGGGCCGGCCTCCCCACGGGGAATGCGCCCGCACGAGGGGTGGGCCCCTCGGCCCGGCCGACCCATAACCCTCTTGCTGCTCACGGATCTCTCTCAGGTGGGTTGTTGGCCAGTTGACATCTTGGACTTTGGTCTTTGCTTATTTTTTATTGAAATATGCCTTTTGGGAAGAAGCGCTTTCGTGACCTTTTCTTCCTTTTCTTGTATGTTTCTTGTAAATCAATAATTCTCAATACAAGTGGAAAAAGGTCAATAGTAAAAGGTATATATGAATATATCTATGATAATTCTCCCTTTTTTTGGATAATAGTTGGCGGTTAAATATATGTCGGTAATCATAGCGATGTGAACAACTTTCTTGAGGGAGGAGGGGCCAGGGGAGTTAGGCCTTGGTCCCGGTGTTGATGAACTCCACGCGGGAGGTGGATCTTTGCTTTCGAACACGCTATACGGATGAGACCATTATCTTGGTTTGCTTGAAGCGTTATGTTGAGGTGGAAACTTCAAGCTGCTTTTGAAGGCTGTGAGGAGAGGGCATGACTTGCTAATGTTGAGTTCTTGTGGATTCATTCATTGGTGAGGGGTTGTTTCAGTTGCTTTGTTTCTTATATTTTTTTGCATCTTCATACTTGATTATTCTTGATTTGCCTTTTCGCATTGACCCTTGCCGGTTTCAACGAGCTTCTAGCGGTAGGAATCTTGGCGCTCGCCATGTCAATGCCTACAGGGTCCTCTTGTCGGCTTGGGATGGGGAATATCCTGCTTTCGGATTATCGGGTGGCAATCAATGGCGTTCGTCAAGGGGCGGGGATTGCTCTTGCAAGCGCCGGGTTGGCGGTAGCGATTTGAGCATGCTCAATTTTGCCCCTTCCTTTTGACGAGGGACTCGTGGAAGACCTCATGGAGAGTTTCGAGGCGGTTTGTGGTCGCATCGTGGACAAAGTAGATCCGGGAGACATTGTTCTCCAAAATTTCATAGAGTAGTGCGTAATAGGGTTATTTGCTTTGTAAATTCTTTCCTTATGTTAATGAAATGACCTTTCAATATGAATTGCCTCCTTTTGATGATTTCTTACCCATCACGGTAAATATTGTTGTTATGATATTGAAATCCTCTTTTACGTCATGGTAAGAGGCATTACATTCTTTGCCCACCGAAGAAAGTTTCTGCGTGTCTTAAGCGGTTATATGCTCTCCGATCTTAACCGAGGTTTTTGCATGTCTTAGTAGGGTTACACCAATAACCCATAATAAAAAGGTTTTTGAAGTGCTTCTTCTAATCAGCGTCATGGCGAGTTGTTCTTGTCGTTATCTTTGGCCTTGATAGATGGAGGTTTTTTGCATGTCTTAGCGGGGGTTACACCAACAACTTCGTAGTAAAAATTGTTGAAATCTTCTTCTTGTCGGCAAGTTGTTCTTCTTTGTCTTGTATGATAGATGGAGGTTTTCTACACACGCCTTGGGAGGGTTACCGAACAACCCATAGTAAAAAGGTCTTTGGAAGTCATAGCTAGGTTTTTAAGCATGTACCTTATCTCGGTTGTGCCAAAAACCTCTTAATAGAACGCGGCGGAGATGCGGTGAGGCTTTGGAGTTTTTCTCGGCATGCCTTAGCCTCGGATGTACCCATAAACCTCTCAAATAGAACTCTTTGTCTTGAGTGCGGTGAGCCCTAGGTTTTCTCCGCATGCCTTAGCTTTCGGTTTGTACCCATAAACCTCTAAAATAGGCCATACAAAGTGGCAAAAAGGTCTTTAAAGTAGTCCTGTTGGGTTTTCTCGGTGTACCCATAAACCTCTAAAAATAGGCCATACAAAGTGGCAGAAAAGGTCTTGGTGTCCCCATTCTGGGTTTTCTCGGTTGTACTATAAACCTACAAAATAGGCCATATGTTGGCACCTCTTAATGTTTATTTATCTCTAGCAATGGCGCTAAAAATGTATCACTACTATAATGCCAAGTTGTCATCGGCCATAACACCAAAGATCTTAGTATTAAATCATGCCACCATTTAGAATATAGAAAATAGTATCCACAAAGCTTGCGGAATCAAAATACCATTGTAACATTTTACAGGAGTATTACCCGGGTTGTCATTTATATTTTCCCAAAGGAAGGTCTACATGGCTCTCATTAAAGGGGTAGCATGTTAACCTGGGGGTGTAATGGATAGGCATAACCATATCCTCACTCAATGCAGGGGTAAGTCATAAGATAATGATAAGGATAAGTATATAATCATCAGCGTAAACAAATAGAGACCCTAGCGCTATATCATTAGGGTTACTAGCGGGAACATCAAAGAGATATTCCTGTGTTATTCTAGCTACATGTCAATGCATATTTGGTTAGTGCAGTACATAGTAGTCATAGCTAAAAGGTTAGCATTACATCTATTCATAGTTGACATACTAGGGAGTTTGAGAACATAGCGCCCTTTTCTTAATTACGCGCAAAAGCCATGCGTGCCTATAAGCGGGTTTTGGACTACATAGGACTCATTTGGGATTGTCACACCCAGCGTGACCAAACTGGCCTATAGATTGCATTCACAAATAAACAACGTATAAGCACCATGCTAATGTTTACCACTCACCCAATGATCAATTAGATGGCTATACGAACCTATAAATAAGTAGTATAATGTCAATCTAGCTATACTAAAATATAACCACAATAGACAAGAACAATATAACTATGAATATGTAGATAAGTATTTTTATCAATTCAATTAGCAATCATATAACTATGCAATGATAGAGAACAAAAGGTGAGGGGCGTAAGAACTATACCAAATCAAGCTCTTGATGGCTCAGGAATCCAAACCTTAAGCACTTCCCTCTAGTTCTAACTTAGCTATCTAGGCCTAGCTAAGGGGGCTACTCGATTAGGGTTTTACGG
Source organism: Chrysopogon serrulatus (assembly GCA_015844335.1). Classification (NCBI taxonomy): domain Eukaryota; kingdom Viridiplantae; phylum Streptophyta; class Magnoliopsida; order Poales; family Poaceae; genus Chrysopogon; species Chrysopogon serrulatus. Next base: position 238,123 of record JADLZL010003454.1, read on the forward strand.
GCGTGTCCGGACTTGAATGAGGAATGAATGAATGTGCCTCCTTCCTAGGGGGTCACCACATAATACTGAGGCGATGATCGTGAGCCGCCGGATGGCTTGAGCATTGTGAGACGCTAAAAGATTGATCATAATGGCGGTGCGTCTGAGGCCAGAAGCAGACGCCGGTAGTCTCCCCAGGCGACCGCCGTCGGGGTAGAGCCGCCGATCCCGTGGACCAGCCCTAGGTGTGGTGCCTTCTCGTCTTTTTAGAATGTTCCCTACGTTGCAGCGGTGTCCAATTTCCGTTCTTTGTTAGACTAGTTCTGAGTTTGCATCTTTTCAGTTTACACTGTAGAAATAGTGAAACACCAAAGCACCCAGAGTGCTCGATTAGCAACTTAATATCTACTGGTGATTGCAATTGTATTTCTTTCCATGGTGGCCAATTGGTTTCGTACAATAACATTTATGAGTCTATTAACCTTTGCTAGTCCCTTAGCAAAGAAAACTCAAAAAAAGTTATTGTAAGATGTATATGTTTAAGCATTTGTAGCCATCTCGGAACAACTCCCTAGAAGTATACTGCAGTCAGACAGAGAAATTCTCCTCCAAATTATGCAATAAGCGGTGACTTTCAAACTTACCTATATTACCTTTTGACTGTGGGGCTTATTAGCTCTTTCTTGGGTCTTGAGTACTTGACAGACAGAAAGATCCCATCTAAGCACTAGGTCTCAAGCTCTTTAATCAACTATCATTCTGGAGTTTTTAGAGGTTTTCAAATAAAACTCATAGTTTCCTATGTATGACACTCTCAAATCTCTTGATATATGTGGTATTTGTGGATTCTCACCAAGGTAGTGATGATGGTTGCCTTTTTTTCATCCTATAACTAAAGCTTATGTGGAGCTCATAGGTAAGTAGAAAACTGAAAGAGCAAACTTGCAATGCATATGTTGTAAAGTCAAACAATGGATCCATGGAGAAACAAGTCATGCAATTGAATCAAGGTATATAGGTGGATAGATATGGTGGATATACGGTGGAACCTAATTTTACTTAGCTCCTTGAATGCCTATCTCTCCTTTGGACTTTGAAATTGAGCCGGAGGTTATGAGCTATCTTTTTCTTTTTCTTTTTTCTTTTTTCTCGGGGAGTTGGGCATCTAAGTACCCATTGTTTTAGCACTGGGACACTTGTCCATTTTTTTTTTTTCCTCCCTTCTTTTTCTCTTCTCTTTTTTTAAATATTTTTTTTGCATAGCTCATAGCACTCCTTTTGGTATTGATGGATTTGGAGAAATAACAACAGGAACATGGAGCATTTATTGGGTGGGTATCCTAATGGAATATTTTTGGTGTTCTCCCCAAGTGTAGGAGAAAAACATTTTTTAAAATGGATGTAGGTGGAATGGCATGTTGTTGCGCCTATACGAGGTGTAAGAGCCAGTGCATATGAAGGAATTGTGGATCTTGATTCAAGAGCATGACAAATTTCTCACTAAGTCACTAAGGTTCACAAAACTGTCACAAGACAAGCATATGTATGTGAAGTTCTTAACTATCTCATCGGTTGTCTGGTGGGAATGTAAGCTTTGTCATATAGGAACTCATCATATTTTTGCATTTTCAAAAGATAAATTTTTTAGAACTCTAGTGTCACTTAGAACAAGGTAGATAAGCATTTCGGACTTTCTCCAATCTTATCAATGAGGTACCTAGACTTAGTTCAAAGCATATGCAACCCACAAGTTTTGATTTCCGGAGCAAACTCTCATGTCAAGAGTTGGAGCTAAAACTTGGGAAAGCTTTTGTCTCAACTCTAGGTATTTGAGAGGTGTTATGCAGGCTTGACTCATCATCAATTCAAATCGCATTTCAAGAGCTTCCTTTTTTATTGACTCTAGACAAACAAACATTTTTATTTGGTTTTCATTTCCAAGGAACTCATACTATAAGACTCTAAAAGGACTCTAAAAAGTATGGACCTTCATGTACCCACATATTTTTAGTATTTTTTTTTTTTATGGTAGAGCTCGATAATGGCGTGGGTACACTTGCAGGTACCTAGGGGATGCCTTCCCCAAAATTTGCGGATTTGTTATGCAAATTGGTTGAGCATTGAAGGTACGGCGAGTCCTCTCGGATTGGGCTCACGCTTGCAGAAATTTTGGGTGTGTAGAGAACAACTGTATCTCATCAACTAAGTTTAAACACTTTCACCTTAGTGGATTGCATTTTACATTGTAGGGAAGGAGTCAATACTTCGGCCCGATGAAGAATGATTCCTAGGTGGACTAGCTCTTAGAGTCATCCTGCCCTTAAACAGAA